>SNQJ01S0047920.1:47941-89485 GCA_010110895.2 Picea sitchensis | reverse complement strand
AATTACTGTATAAGTCAGATCTACATAAATACAGTGTTGTTATATCTGATATTTATCATTGGTACATCTTGTTAGTGTTGAGGGTTTTTGTGGTACATGATTGAGGGATTTTGGTTGTGAAGTGATTGTGAAGTTGTTTGTGAAGTTTGAAGCTGCATATCAATGAGGGTTTGATGTATAGTTCATGTGATGGTTATTAAAATTGATCATGATTACATACACATGTATGGAACATGACTAGAGAGATATAGATTCACTTGGTTAAGGGATATGTATGATGATGTATGCATAGGGATCAACTACAGATTGGACACAGTGACAGATTGCAGCTTGATTTGACATAGGCAACAAAGTGTCCGAGTTTCAGAAAAGGTGAAAACCATAGCTTTCTGAAGGTGTACATAGGCTGTAGTATAGACATAAAACATACATACATAGGTTGGAGTATAGACATGCAATGTACATACATAGGCTGAAGTATAGACATGACACATACATACATGAGTTGCAACGTATACAGGTCACGTACCTGTTAGTATTTGTTGGTACAAGCTGACTTCTAGTACATGATTGATTATAGGCTATTGGTACAGGTTGGTTACAAGTTGTTGGCACATATTGGTGCATGTTTACAGTGGTATATCTCACAGTGACAGTTTCACAGTGGTTTCATCATTTCACTTATATTTCATGGTGGTTGGACGGGGAAATGATAGGTGGTTGTAGCTAGAGAACATAGAGGGTTTTAGCCTCCTTCTGGTTGTAGCCAGAGAATTTGGGAGTTGGAGCTTCCCTAAGGTTGTAGATTGAAAATATAGGGGGTTGGATCCTCCTTCTAGTTGAAGTTGGAGAACAAAGGAATTTGGTGCTTCCAATGAATGTAATTCTTAAAGACATATAAGAAAAAACATTCCATGGTTTTCTCCCGCATTGGATTTCTACGTAAAAATAATGGTGTACTGTGTATGTGTATGATTTCTCATTGTTAATGGTTTATTTATTCTGCACCTGTTGAATGATAATGGTAAATTGATCATAAAGATAAACAACACTTATATACTATGATTAAAAAGGATTAAAAATATCTATTACTAATTCACTCCCTTCTCAGTAATCCAACATATTTGCTTGATCCAATTGTCCAATTTCTCAACATTCAATTCTCCATCATAGGTCAGAAATTCAAACTTGACATCCAATTTTAATAAAGTCAGATTATGATTAGACTTCTTAGAGGACTTATTTTTATGAGAATAATGTTCACTTTCCTTAGAAGAGGATGAGGATGGTGAAGGGGGCTCTAAAGGTCCACCACCTTTGCTTCCTCCTTCTCCTTTTACCGAAGAGTCTCCACTTACGGGATTTTGAATTCTTCATTGAAAATTATCTATTATCTCACTCATCAAGCGAAGTGTATCCATCATTTCTTCTAGAATCATGGGAATATCTTCCCCTTCCTTTCCTTCGAAAGCCATCTGATGTTTACAAAGTCTTCTTTCAATCTCATAATCATAACTTGCAAGCTCTCCTTTACCAAGTTTGAGTTAGGCACTTGTAAGCATTCACTCACAAACACTTGTCAAACTAGCTCTGGTATCAACTTGATTCGAAAATCCTTAGATGCTGATTAGTTTTTAAATACATATAAACATCTACTTGATCTTTGAAATAATAATGATCGCTTGACTGTTTGCAATTTATATGTGAAATACTTATCTAACCATATACACTTTAATGATAAGCAACTTGCAAATAATTGAGCACAAAATGAACAACAATGATAATATCACATATATAAGTTTGATAACGGAGTTCACCCAATTTGGGATATGTATCCAGGTCCGCTTCCAATAGAGACCTCTTTATTAATGCTCAAATGCTTGTGTTTTACAATGCCCCTTTTCTACATTGCTCAAACCCAAAAACATAGCGCACCATTGGATTCCTTGTGGAAAATCATGAAAAATGAGTATTAAGTTCTTAAAATATCATCAACGGACCTCTCAACATGCTTTACGGTGTAGCCTCAAAGTCATTGTACCCTCGGGCATGAACTTCAAGACATAAATCTACACAGATGATGAGTCTATCTATACAATTCTCAATCTATGCACCCATTAAATAGGGCATGGACCCCTTAACCACCATCCACAATCCATGGTCGACATCAATTATTTTTTAGGCGGGTCCCTAAAAAAACCCGCACTTGTAGTGGAATTGGTTAAGTGTTGGTGCATATATGTGGTGGGTTGGGGGTTCAAGCCTCACTGACCGTTGGTCTATTCATTGTTTTTGTTGGTATATGGTTATAAAACCATATATTACTTATACATAAGAAATATGGTTTGAACTCCCTTCGGAACATACAGTGGTCATATTTATATGATATACACCATAGAACTATGGGTCGAGGGCTTAGGCCCTCGTCCCTTTTGCCGCCGCCTATTACAATATGTAAGTTCAAATCAAAACGACGCCCACTATGGTTAAGTAACTATCATGTGGAACATTGGTAGAGGAGACTTTGGTAAGGTTTATGGAGGTCATGGGTTCAACCTCCGTTGACTCCATAATTTTGGTAAACCATGACCATTAATGGCCAATGGGAGGTCACTACATGGCAGCCTCTCATCGGTCTAACCCTGCCACATGTCAACCGATGATTAGTCCACCTAGATGTACGGATGATGAGTCACTTTCCAACACATCTGCTGCACGGTCATGCCACATGTCATCCTTTTAGTGGTGACACGTGTCATCCCTGTTGACCCTGTTGAATTTGACCTTTGACTTTTTCCCATGGTTTGACTCGAACTTTGATTGGTCATAAATTTTTCATATGAACTCTGTGTGAGGAAATTCTTGTGCCGTTGGAAATATTTCACCGAGATATATGCATTGATAACATTTTAGAGAGGATTTGGAATGATTGAATTTTGAGCATTTTTGAACCATTCTAGACCTCTGTGGATGTTCTAGACCTTCCTGGGCCTCTGTGAGCATTCATGGATCCTCCTGGATCACTAGCCCATATACAATTCAGGTAATAAGGGTTAGACAAGGTAAGTTTTACATGTTGTAGTGTGAATGTATTCGAGCCTTGGTGCATGATAGTGAAAACTTGTGCAAGTTGTGGCAAAAGAGGACGAGGCACTTGCATCACAAAGGGTTTCCTATTTTGAGGGAGATAGTCATAGGTATTCCATAGTTAAGAGTTGAGGAGCATGGTGTATGTAGAGGGTGCACATTTGGCCAAGGTTGCTTTCCCAAGAAACAAGCATATGTCTAAGAAGATTCTAGACCTAGTGATAGAGGATGTGGAGAAAGAGGCTTTGAAGGTTGAGCTAGGATAAATAGTGATTTATAGAGAAGTACAACAACCTTCAAGTAGATAAGGGGAGACAATAGCCCCTTGCACTTCTGTTAGGATATGTCGATGGCTTAGTCAGACATTGAGGGATGCTTAAGAGCATTTTGAGATTCCTAAGAGTAAATTTAAAGAGAGCAGACCTCCGAAGAAGTTTCCTGACTATATTGCATTCATGAGGAACAATTTAGATTCTAAGCCTTCATATTTTTAGGAAACAACAGACCAATAGGTATGGAAGGATATCATGGTGGAGGAGTACATCTCCATCACGAAGAATGATGTTTGGGACATAGTGCCAAGACCAAAGGTGAAGTCAATTGTGAGTTCTAGATGGCTCTACAAGATCAAGCATCTTGTATATGGAAGCACTGAGAAGTTCAAAGTGAGGTTTGTGGTGAGAGGGTACTCGTAGAGAGAGGGAGTGGACCATGAGGAGACTTTTTCTCTAGTTTTCAAGTAGAAAAAATAACCTTGAGGCTTTGAAGTAAGTGGGAAGGAGTCCCATGTTTTTTTTGTAGTGATTACCTTGAGTCAGTTCATAGTGGAGCCAAGGTAGGAACATTGGGTAGTAGAAAAACATGTGCTTATATATTTGAGGGGCACAATGGAGTATGGTATGAGATATATTAGAGATGGTGAAGTGAATTTGTAGGTGTATACAAACTCATATTGGGAAGGAAATGCAACAGACAAGAAGAGTGTCTTACGATGTTGCTTTAGCTTGGGATACAAGATGATATCTTGACTCAATATGAGGCAGACTTCCATGGCACTTAACTCAACAAAGAGCATAGATCACTTCATACGAGATATGATTTGAATGGGAGTAGTGAAGCTCCAGTATATTCCAATGGATAAACACGTAGTTGATATTCTTACCAATCCCTTAGAAAAAGGTAAGTTTGAGGCATTCAGAGACAAACTTGCATTGGTGCATAATTCATTCCTCACTAAGAGGGAGTTTTGAGAATTATAACTCATACATGAATTAGTTCGAGAAATTTTCAAAAATTAATTCTCTTTTTGAAAAATTCATTCTATTTTCTAATTCACGTTGTTTTTTGTTTGTTAGAAATGTGCCCGTAACCTGCGAGGCCAACATTTTTAACCACTGGCTAAGAAACCACAACCCATGGGTATCTAAGTCGTCAAAATCACCTAGGGATCACACCCGGCCTCAACCACACCAACCCTTAACATGGATGGATTTTTGGGTGCATCCTCCCCACTAAACTCACCGTAAGGGTATTGAACTCGAGTCACCTAGTGAACAAAACCCACACCTTAACTTATTGACTTAGCAAGAATTGAAATTTTCTAATTCACTTTAGTTAAAAAGTGAAAGTCTTATTTTTATTAGTTGATTCAGATTTTATGAGAAGAAAAAAATGAATACATATTATTATTAAAAGATGCTTAACACAGAATAACAGATATACATAAAATCGGTTTCTATTCAATAAGGAAATAAATTGAAACTGTTAAAATATAGCGGAAAACAAGCTTGCTAGAATGGTGGCAGCTTAACTCTGAGAAGAAATGTGACGGCTACACTCATTCGCAAGAAGATGAGTACAATGAGGATCTGAAGTCCTTTTTACAATACACCAGAATGCCAAAAACCCTAGACATCCAAAAACCTAACCCTAAAAGATGAAGCACCAAAAGTCATGTGGGTCATGTTGGGGTAAGTTAGTACATCAACTTCCCGAGGTCGTAACTTTTGCATACGATCTTCGTTTTACGTGCACGATAGCCCGTTGGAAATTTCTATCTGAGGACTACACATGTTTCCATCAGAATTTTCCTCGATCTATAGTTTAACTGTGGCGATCCCTAAAAATGTTGTTTAGGGCCTCAAAACGACCTCGAAAATTAGAGACCCGAAAACTAGGAAAAAACTGCCAAACTGGAAAATTTCCAAAATGAGCTAGTTGGAATAGGTGGGAGGACACTGACATCCATATGGATCGATCCTCCCCCCTTAGGAATCAATGGTCTCCATTGCATTGAGTGCTCCCATCAGATGAATA
Organism: Picea sitchensis; assembly: GCA_010110895.2. Classification (NCBI taxonomy): domain Eukaryota; kingdom Viridiplantae; phylum Streptophyta; class Pinopsida; order Pinales; family Pinaceae; genus Picea; species Picea sitchensis. Next base: position 84,082 of record SNQJ01S0047920.1, on the reverse strand, counting down.
AATTTCTGTTGAATTTGGCCCCGGGTGAGACACTTGCCTTGGTGCAGGAGCTATCATGCTTTGACAACTCGATAAAGTTGGATCCTTTGCTAGCGAGTGCCCTTGACATGTGTGTCCACAATTTGATAATTATATGCTTGTTGTATGCATTCGAGGTTGAGCTTTGTTGGTGTCAACTGTTTTTCTATCTCTGAGGTGTCCAATAATGGTGGGAAATAAGGCCAAAGGAGATCCACATTGAACACTGGGTGCAGGCCAAGGAAAGGAGGAATGTTGAGCTCAGAAGAATTATCACCCACATCCTTGGTGATGTTGTACGACCCATAATGAATTGGGAGAATCTTCCGATGGGGCCTTGTAAGGCGTTCTTTTTGCAAGTGCAACCAAACTTTGTCTCCCACCTGAAACTTATGTGGCACCCGAAGTTGATCATGGCGTTGCTTGTACTTGGAATTCAATTTCTGTAGGATATCCTGAACCTGTTGGTGGATGTGATGGATCTGCTCAATGAACCAGGTGGATTTTTTAGCTTCAGTTGGAGCAGGAGATGCGTCGACCGAGGTTACTGCAAGGGGTAGTGCAACATCTATGGGACCCAATGGTTGGAATCCCAACTCACCTGAAAGGGGATGTGGCCGGTTGAGCTATGATGGGCTCATTTGTAGCTATGTTGAACATAGGTAAGACTCTCATGCCATGTGTAGGGGTTCTTGGAATTTTACATGCGTAGGATATGCACGATCATTCGATTTACGACCTCGATTTGGCCATCTTTCTGGAGGTGGAAGGTTGTGTATTTGGTGAGCTTGGTATCTAGCAGTGACCAGAGGCTTGACTAGAATGTGTTGAGAAAACGACTGTCCCAATCTGAGACAATTTTTTGTGGGATTCTAAAATGTACCCAGACTCGTTCAAAGAAGATCTTGGCAATGGCCTCTGCTGCGATGCTATTCTTTCAGGTGACCAAAATCGCTATCTTGGAAAAGCGATCAACGACCAAAAAACATAGTCATTTCCCCTCTTGGTGGATGGGAGGCCTGACATGTAGTCCATTGATATGGATTCCCATGGCCTATTAGGAGTAGGCAGAGGGGTGCATAGGCCCTGTTTATTAGTGGTCAGTTTGGAAATAACATAGGCAGTGCAGGACCTGATATACTTGTTGACATCCTATCAAACTTTTGGCCAGTAGAAATGTTTCTGGAACATTGCCACTGTCTTTTCAACGTCGAAGTGTCCTGCCACCTGACTGTAGTGGGCATCCCAAATTAGTTTTGTTGGCTCACTTGATGGAATGTAGATATGGCCCAGAGGGCACAACAACCCATCCTGAAGATGGAAATTAGTGACAACTACGTTTGTGCCCAACATTTGGTAGGTGGTGGTGAAGTCCAAGTTTGTCTCATAGAGTTGGGGCCATCCAGAGGTCTCGTGGATGCAAGAGTCTAGCATTGTGGTAAGTGTCATGACTGGCGGTCTGCTGAGGAAATCAACGAATCGGTTGGTACTTCCTATTTTATACTTGATGTTGAGGTGGAATCGCTGCAATTATGTGGACCACTTTTGATGGCGATCATTTTGCAATTTTCCCTATGTCTGCATGAACTGCAGTGGCTTATGATTAGTGTGGATGAATGTCTCCTTCCCAATAATGTAATACGTCCATTGGTGGAAGACTTGCACAATGGAGTACATTTCTTTGTCTTAAGTAGGGTACTTACGAACAAAATATGATAGTGTCTCATTATAATAGGCCATGGGGTGGTCATGTTGAGTGAGAACGACTCCCACAACACAGTCTAAAGCATCTGTCTCGATCTCAAAGGGCTACTACAGGTTCGGTAATGAAAGTACTGGGCTTGAGCACAAGTACTGCTTCAAATCATCGAACGCTTGTTGTTGGGACCATTCCCACACAAATTTTTCTTTACCACCACCCCTAGTTACTTGGCTGAGGTCCCATGCAATATGGGAGAATCCCAATATGAACCTGGGGTAGAAATTTGAAAGGCCCAAGAAGCTCTGAAGCTCAGTGAGTGTGGTTGGGGATGGCTAGTCACAAATGACTTGGATCTTGGCTGGATCCACATGTACGCCATGTTTATCAATGATGCATCCTAGGTAATGGACCTTGTCCATGTCGAAGGAACATTTTTCCAAGTTGGTGTATAGCTTAAGTTGTTGCAGGTTGTGCATAACCTGCTCAATATGATGCAAGTGTTCCGCCCATGTCTTGCTGTATATGAGGATGTGATCCAGATACACCACTACAAAAGTATTGGTGAATGGTCACAGGATATTGTCCATCATCCTCATGAAAGTGGCTGGAGCATTTGTCAAACCAAAGGGCATGACCAACCATTCAAAAAGACCTTCCTTTGACTTGAAGGTGGTCTTCCATACATATTTCTATTCTATTGGGACCTGGTGGTAGCCAGACTTCAGATCAATCTTAATGAAGTATTTTTCCCCCGTGAGATGATCAAGGAGGCCGTTGATTCGAGGAATTGGGTATCGATTTCTGACTGTGATTTTATTCAGGACCCGGTAATCAATGCAGAGTCACCAGGTTCCATCTTTCTTATGTACCAACACGATTGGGCTCCCACAGGGCGATGAGATGGGACATATGTGCCCCTTATGGAGTAGTTCTTGGATCTTCCACTTAATCTCCTCATTCTCTAACAAAGAGCGACGATAGACTGGCCCATTGGGCAGTGGTGCAATGGGGGTCAGATCGATGGGATGCTTGACCTGACAATGCAAAGGTACCCCAGTAGGCCAGGAGAATATTTCTGAGTATTCTGCCATGAACTTATCCAATTGCTTCTGTGGAGAGGTCGGTCGCGGAGGCCTTGGATGTGGCTGCGATCTTTCTCTCATTCTAAGAGAGAATCAAGAAGAAGACAAACTTCCCCATCTGAGAGATGGCCTTCTTGCATTGCTTGGCAGAGATCAAGGAAATAACACTAGGTGGGACTACCTTGGGTATCTTGTACAATTTCTTGTTCAAAGTAATAATAACAATGCGAGGCTAAGAATCATATACAACATGACGTTTCCATAAATATGGTTGGCCCAAAAGAACATTACAAACTTCGAGAGGAGCAACATCACACAATACCTCGTCTTTGAAGGGCTTGATGTCGTATGACAGGTGGCATTGTTGGATGACGCAGATATCGCTTCCTTGGAGTAGCCATCTGATGGTGTTGGGCTGTGGGTGCGACGTTTTTGGCAGGGTGAGCCGCTTGAAAACCTATGTTGAGACAAGGTTCTTTTGGCTACCGCTATCAACGATGAAGTGCAATAGGGTACCATTCACCCACATCTGTGAATGAAAAAGGCGCTCACCTTCCTCTGGCTCGTCTGGTTCACTAGGTTGGGGCTTGGTGGTAGCAACGGTAGCACTGGGTTCTGCGTCAATGATTCATCTCCCCCTTTCTGGTTCTAACTCAGAGTTGGAACCCGCATCTGATTCATAGGATTTTACCTCAACGACCAGGGATTTCTTTGAGTGGCAATCAACATTGTTATGCCAAGGGATCTTATGGAAGTCGCACCACTTCCCGATATATTTATTTGTCTTTCCGATGTCCTTCTTTGCTTGCGGCTTGGACTAGTTTTTATAAGGCTGTCCATATTTGCTTTGTCCTTTGTTCTACGGGTTGGGGCCGCCCTTTCCTGGCTTTTTCTATGAGGGGTTCCCAGGCCCAAATTGCCGCGTCTTTTGTTTAAGCTTCTGTTCGATTTTGATAACATATCGGTAGGCCGCGCCCAAGGATGAGATGTCCAAAAACTCCATTTCGGCCTAGATGTATCTATGCAGACTGCTGCGATACTTGAGCACTAGATGTCGCTCATAACCTTTGATACCCAGCTTGGTGCGCAAGGTATGGAAGATATTTGTGAACTCGGACATTGCTTTGTCTCTTTCCTGCTGTAGTGTGGTCCATTTTGTGTATAGGTCGTCATAACTTCCGACAGGGTAGTATTGTTTCTTAATAACATTTCTAAAGGACTCCCAGGTGACCCCGAATATAAATAATGAGGGTTCCTCTGTTTCCTTTTGCTCACATAAAGTTTCCCACCAATCTTTGACATGGGGAACGACTTTGAGGAGCTCAAAAGTAATATTTTCTCTATTCGAGAAGTTATGGATAGAGAAATGCCCTTCTAGTAGATTCAACCATTTGTCTACAACATCTGCATATATATGACCTTCAAATATAGGAATATTAACTTTTATTTGTACCTTGAAGGGGGTGACTCCTCCGTTTGAGGAAGATGCGTCGCTTGTTGGTAGCCGCTGAAGGATTTGCGCAAAACTATCCATCATCTCGTTCCTCCGTTGCGTGAGGGATTCCTCAAGAAACATTTTGAAATGATCTCTTATCCCATTGTCTTTCTTTTCTCCTACCATGAGAGGTCTCTTGGGCATGCGAGAGATTTTGTCCTCAAGAGAAATAAGCTCGAGACCCAATTCTTTGTACCGTGACCTCATTGGGGACATGCAATAAGAACGACAAGGAGCGAACTGCTCTGATACCACTAATCCAGATTTTATGAGCAGAACAAAATGAATAAAAATTATTATTAAAATATACTTAACAAATAATAACAGATATACAGTAAAACTGGATTCTATTCAGTAAGGAAATAAGTTGAAACTATAAAATGCAGCGGAAAACAAGCTTGCTAGAATGATGGCGGCTTACCTCTGAGAAGAGATGTGACAATTGTGCTCATTCGCAAGAAGATGAGTACAATGAGGCTCTGAACGCCTTTTTAAAATAAATCAGAATGCCAAAAACAATAGACATCCAAAAACCTAACCCTAGGATATGAAGTGCCAAAAGTCATGTGGGCCCCGTTGGGGCATGTTAGTACATCAACTTCTCGGGGTCGTAACTTTCACATACGATCTCTGTTTTAGGCGCTCGATAGCTCGTTGGAAAGGTCTATCCAAGGAATACACATGTTTCCATAACTCACTTTATAGTATGATTGTGGCGATCCCTAAAAACGTTGTTTAGGGCCTCAAAATGGCCCTGGAAGTAAGGATCCCGAAAACTAGGAAAAAATCGCCAAACTGTAAAACTGCCAAAATGAGCCAGTTGGAATAGGTGGGAAGCCACTAAAATCCATGTGGATCATTGGTTGAGTGTAAAAAGTATATTTCATGCATGAATGACTTAGACTAGGAGTAATCTCAAAAATAGGTTAGGTTTTGGTCTCAACTAAAACTATAAAGACAAGTCAAGGTAGTGAGTTAAGACACACTTGAACACTTGAGTAGATTGATCGATAGAGATATGGAGAGAGAGAAGGTATCCAAGAAAGGAATTTACAGGTAGCACGTAGTCTCGTACATGGATTTGCATGATTACTTATTGTTGTATTTGGAGCTCTACTCAGTGAAAGGTCGCCCCACCATAAGAGGCAAGTGAACATTGCTTTCTTTCTTTTGATTGTCATAATACAAGGGTATATTTTGCATATTTCATATTGTTCATCTCTTGTAAATGGTTTCCACATTTATAATGTATGTATACCTAGTTTGTGTTTCAAGTCTAAGGGTTAAAGAACACTACAAGCGGTATCAAAGATCTTTCATTAGCTAGCACGCCTTAGAATTTTAGATTTTTTTTTAAGGCTAGAGACATGTTCTAGAATCTATAAATAACATAGAGATCTATTTTTTGATGAGTAAACTTGTGGTTGAGGAACAAAACACACAAAAAATACAAGTTGTGTCACCTGTCTAGACACCCTTGTAACCGCTATTGGTACTCGTTCAAGTAGTATTTCATCAGACAACACTTGTATATGGAATTGTCTTCCATGTACCCAAGGGTATATCAAAGTTCCTTTAGGTGCACTTGAACCAACCTTACATAAACTTGTGGCCATATTATTGCTATAATACACTAAGAAGAACTCTCAGGGAGATGAATCTCATGTACTAGGGAATCTGGTAGTATGGATAAGGGTACAATATACCCTCCTTAGTTAGTGTCATGAGAAATTTAGCTGAGTACTATTGTTGGTGACCATTTGGTATATTAGAGAAATATAACACTTGACACTTGTTTTTCCTTAGGAACTTACAACTATAGCCTCTATAGTCTGGAAGTGAAATTCCCACATCTATAAATTGAGAAGGAATTTGTGAATTCTGTCAGTAATACTCAATTTGGGGTAATACTCCTAGTAGTGTAAAAAACATTTTTGGGCTCTTTCGACACCATTTTGGGAGACCTATCTCAAAATATTCCTTATTCCATGCTGATTGTGTGGATATACCTCTCCAATAAAAACATTTTGGTGGACCCAACTGTTGGGTACGTGTTATATTCTTTGCATGTGTGTGTGTGGGTGCTTCAGAGTCGACATCTGTGCCTGGCGATTTTTGTTATTTTAGTGCTATTTTTAGCATTTTTCTAAATTAATCTTGGATTAAGGGATTAGGGTTTTGGTAGCTACATAATACCTAAAATATTGTATATATTGTATTGTGAATGGTGAAATTAATACAATAAAGAGTTAAAAGGTGTGACACCAAGGAAGGCTGGTTTTCTCCCGGTTAAGGGTTTCTAGCGTAAATCTCTATGTACTATGTGTATGAGCCATTGATTAATTTTTGTTTTGTTTAGGAGAATCTGTATGCATTGCTTTACTTTGCAGGTTTAAAACTTACATGTGGTATCATAGCTCATTTTTGGCTTCAGGGGGACACCTTTGTTACTGAGGGTTTGGCTCGGTCTTGATAGATCAAGTTTATCTTGGGTCTATGATAAACCTGGTTTCAGTGGAAGCTTTTGCAGTGGTGATTTGAGCATATAAAGAGGAATGGCGAGCTCTTATAGAATCAAGATTGAGAAGTTCAATGGTAAAAAATTTGAGCTATGGAAGCTCAAGATGGAGGACGTTCTTATAGACAAAGAACAATGGATCGTTGTGGATCTTGGTACATATCCTACTGGTACGTAGTCTACTAACACACAATCAACTGGTACAGAATACTTTGGTACACAAAATACTAGTACACAACCTACTAGTATGTCGAAGGAAGATTGGGAGAAGTTGGATAGAAGAGCAAGGAGTACTATTCGACTCTGCTTGGCAGATTCAATGTTGTTGAATGTCTCAGGAGAATCTACAACCAAGTAACTATGGGATAAGTTAGGGAATTTGTATCAATCAAAGTCCCTGGTAAACAAATTGTTTCTTCGAAAGAAGTTGTATCATCTTAGGATGGAAGATGGAGATTTTGTGACAGAACATCTAAATGCCTTCAATACTTTGGTAAGTCAACTTGTCTCTATTAATAATACGATTGCAGAAGAAGATAAGTGTATTACTTTGTTATGTTATTTGCTAGACTCCTGGGATAATCTGGTTGGATAAATTGGTAGTACCACTCAATCTTCATTGAAGTATGAGGATGTAGTTGCATCCTTGTTATCTGAAGAGATGATGTGGAAAAACATGGATGGTCAGAGCACAAATGATTTATTTATAAGAGGTCGTACCCAAGTCAAGAATCCTAGTAAGTCTCTGGGGGGGATATCTAAATCTACAGGTATATCTAAGTCTCTAGGAAAATCTTTGAGGAAATGCTAAAAGTGTGGTAAAGCAGGGCATTATAAGAAAGATTGCAAATCTAATAAGGTTGATAAACCAAAGAGATTTGATAATGACTCTTCCATGGAGGCTAAAACCTCCACTCAAGAAGGAGGTGATGTTTACCTGGCATCTACAAGTACACATGCAGACCGTGGTGTATGGTTGATTGACTCAGGTGCATCATATCATATGACTCCTCACAAGGAGTGGTTATGTGAATATGAAAAATATGATGGTGGTGATTTATTCCTAGAAGATGACTCGGAAACCAAAATCATGTGATGTGGAAGGGTTAATTTGTTGCTAAAAGATGGAAGGATTAGAACTCCCCCTGGGGTTCTGCACATTCTAAAACTAGCTAGGAGCCTAATATCTGTAAGCATGTTGGATGATGCAGGTGTGGATACTGTATTGGGAAAGGGCACTTGCAAGATGGTACGAGGAGGGGATTGAAGTGGTGGAGGCCCAACTGGAAGGAACTTAGTTTCTCGGTTCTGAACTGTGTCGACACAGAAGTCTGTAACATTTTCACTTATGCTGATCATATATTAATAGAAATAATATTTTCCCGTCCAATTGATATCTTGCAAATATTTGAATTATTATTCCATGGGCGTATTTTTCATGTTTATTAATGGATTATGCTATCGAATGTGCTAACATCATTTATTATCACCATATGCTTGCTTTGCTTGGTTGTTGAGGACTAGCTGCAGGTATACTGTTTTGGGTCAAGTGCTCAACGATGGACATCATTGAACGTCTGGACGAGGTAGGCCTTTTATCTTGTCTTGCTAGCATATTTGTTTACATAACATACTTGAGAATATAGTTGATTTCTGCAGTCATTTCCGTCTGTTGTGGTTTACCCTAGCCATAGAGAGATTTCCCTCGTAACAGTTGGGAAGCACTTATACTAATGGGTGTAACAGTTATGTTGTCCATAAGCAGAGAAATAAAGAAGACAAGACCAATACTGTCCCTGGAATGAAGACCATGCTGTGGCATCAAAGATCGAGGCATATTGGAGAAAAGGGTCGTCGAACATTACACAATAAAGGTATGGTTGAAGGTATGTCTAATTGCACTTTGGATTTTGATTTCTGTGAACATTGTATATATGGTAAACAAAATCGAGTAATATTCCCATCTGGTGCTACAAGAGAAAAGGGGATCTTAGAATTGATACACAGTGATGTGTTTGAATCTATGCCTGTTCCATCACTAGGTAAATCTGTTTATTATGTTTCATTCATAGATGATTTCTCAAGGAACACATGGATTTATTTTCTTAGAAATAAATCTAAGGTATTTGATAAATTTAAAGAGTTTAAGGCTCTTGTAGAAAATTAGATAGAGAATAAAATAAAGGTATTGAGGACAGATAATGGTGGTGAATTATGTGGAAATGAATTCAAAGAATTCTGTAAGAAGTGTGGTATAGCAAGGAAAAAGACTACTCCATACACACCTCAACAGAATGGAGTTGCAGAAAGGATGAACATGACACTAATGGAAAGATAAAGGATCATGCTTAGTGGTGTCGAGTTAGGAAAGGAATTCTGGGCAGAGGCAGTGGGTACAACATGTTACCTGGTCAATCGATCACCCTCATCAACACTGCATGATAAAACTCCACACGCGGTATGGATTGGTAAGAAACCCTCTCTTGAACATATCAGAGTGTTTGGTTGTGATACTTATGTACATGTTCCAAAGGAAAATAGGAGTAAGCTGGATAATAAATATGAAAAGTGTATCTTTATTGGTTATAAATATGGTGTGAAAGGCCACAAGATTTGGAACCCAGAAAATAAGAAGACCGTTTACAATCAGAATATTGTTTTTAGTGCGGTGAAAGATGTTCCCAAACAAGAATTCCTACCAAGGAAAGAAGAACCTGAGAAAATAGAGTTTGAGTTGGATGATGCAAAATCTGAATCAACTGAGAAGATGAAGCAAAAGAATAAGAACCTCATACCCTAGTATTGAGAAGACCAACGAGGGAAAGAAGGCAACCAAAAAGGTATATTCCACCTGATTTTCATTGTAATTTTGCTTTATCTATTACTGATGAAGATCCCATAACTGTCAATGAAGCAATGAATTCAGAGGATAGTAAACTCTGGAAGAAGGCCATGGTTGAAGAAATAGATGCCTTGGATAAGAATGAGGCATGGGATCTAGTTGAGTTTCCAGCTGGAAGAAAATCTATTGGTAGAAAATGGTTGTTTAAGAAGAAGTTTAATGCATAAGTAAAAGTGGAGAAATACAAAGCTCGATTAGTAGAAAAAGGTTATTCTCAGGTAGAGGGAATTGAATTTGGTGAGATTTTTTCTCCTATTTCCAAGTTAACTTCTATTAGATTTATTTTATCTATTGTTGTTTCTTTTGATCTTGAAGTGGAATAGATGGATGTGAAGACATCATTCCTACATGGGGATCTAGAAGAAGAAATCTACATGAAGCAACAAGAAGGATTTGTAGTGAAGGGAAAGAAAGAGTCGGTCTATAAGCTAAAGAAGTCACTATATGGTCTGAGGCAATCACCTAGGATGTTGTACCAAAAGTTTGATACATACATCCTTGGATTGGGATTTGTGAGAAGGAACATTGATCACTGTGTATATTACAAGCATGTTGGTAATCACTTCATTTATGTGGTGTTGTTTGTTGATGACATGTTGTTGGTAGGAAATAACATGGATGCTATCAAGGAGGTGAAATCATAGCTATCCTCCAAATTTGACATGAAGCATCTTGGTGTTGCAAAATTCATTCTGGGAAAGGAGATTAAAAGAGATCATGCAAACAAGAAACTCTGGTTGAATGAGAGAAAATATGTTGAGACGATATTGCAGAGGTTTAATATGCAAGGAAGTAAATCGGTCAAGGTTCCTATTCCTATAGGTGTAAATTTATCCTCATATCAGTGTCCCAAGACACAGGAAGAAGAAGAGGACATGTCCCATGTTCCATATTCCAATGCAGTTGGTAGTTTGATGTATGCAATGGTGTATACTAGACCGGTCATTACACATGCAGTGGGAGTTTTGAGCAGGTATATGTCAAAACTAGGGAAGGAGCATTGGACAACAGTAAAGAGGGTCTTCATGTATTTGCGTGGAACTACCAGTTATGGATTGTGCTACCAAGGAAGACTAATATTGGAAAGAGTGTTGGAAATACATGGGTTTGTTGATGCAGACTGGGCTGGATATCTGGATCACAAAAGATCTACAAGTGGGTATGTGTTTAACCTATTTGGAGGAGCAATCAATTGGATGAGAAAAAGACAGGTTGTAGTGGCACTCTCAACTACAGAAGATGAAAACATGGCAGCCACTCATGCAAGAAAGGAAGCAATATGGTTACATAGATTGTGTTTAGGTATTGGGTTGGTACACCAAACAATGAGATTAGATTTTGACGGCCAGAGTGCAATCTTCCTGGAAAAGAACCCTGCTTATCATTCGAAGAAAAAGCATATTGATGTTCAGTATCACTTTGTGAGAGACATGGTTGAACAAAAGAAGGTGTTGTTGGAAAAGGTTGACACTTTGAAGAATATTACAAATTCATTGACAAAGTCTGTGAGCATAGAGAAGTTCTCCTGGTGTAGAGTAACAATGGGCATTGCTTCCCTGGATTGTTGACTATGTAATCATGTGAACCCCTATATGCAAAGAAAACAACAAGCGGGAGAATGTTGGGTATGTGTTATATTCTTTACATGTGTGTGTGTGGGCATGTCAGATTCTACAACTTCATCTGGCGGTTTTTTCTATTTTAGCAGTTTTTTCTATTTTTAGCGGTTTTCTAAATTAATCTCGGATTAAGGGATTAGGGTTTTGGTAGCTACAAAATACCTAAAATATTGTATATATTGTATTGTGAATGGTGAAATTAATACAATAAAGAGTTGAAAGGTGAGACACCAAGGAAGGATGATTTTATCCCGTTTAAGGATTTCTAGCGTAAATATCTGTGTACTGTGTGTATGAGCCATTGATTAATTTATGTTTTGCTTAGGAGAATCTGTATGCATTTATTTATTTCACAGGTTTAAAACTTACACCAACATTACAGTGTTAGTGATATAGCTAAAAAATAAACATCTCTCAAGCCACTTGTTGTATTGAGATAAGCCTAGGATAAGACCTTGATGAGACCTTAAGTGGTCCCATGGCCATACTCACAACTCGGTAGCTACAAAGGAAAAAAAATAAAGGAGTGGAAACCAAATATTTGCACACTAAATACCATAAGATTCATGACTCAGTTTCCTTGTTCATGAAAAGGGTTGACCGAAATATGTCTAACATTGTTGAGAATACCCAAAATGAAGCTGAAGTCAATATCATGCTAGGACATATATGTACACACTTAGGTATCAAGTTGTCGAAACAACACATGGAACCACCCAAGGGGGAATCTTCAAAAAACGAAGAGAAACACCCTTACAAGATTCAAGAGTAGAGGGGGTCCAAACTCCATTACAACTTTGGAGTAGGCCCAAATCCTGAAGCAAGCAATGGGTTGAATCTCTCAAAGGAAAAAGCATTGTTTACAACAAAAAACTTGGACTAAAAATCTGTAATAATTGACAATTTGAATTTACAATGTTCCCAATGAAAGGAAATTCAAATCTAATTTGTTGTAGCTAACTTATAAGATCTCCCATGCTCTCTTTAAATACAAAAATGACCTTGGAATCCCCCAAGAATTTTTTTGAAGATGCCCCTACTCATTCAAATGTTTTTTATTCTTGGGAATGGTCTCATGCATTTACAACCTTCCCAATTTGTGGTTGCCTTGTGGGGTTCTAAATCAGTTGGAAAATGATGTCATTCCATCCAAATGGGATGTGTTCTAAGTTGGTTAACGTTCTCCATGAATATCTCCTCAATTTTGCAGTAAAAGGCCCAACAAATCTATAGCTTTAGTGGCCCAATGAATTTGCGGCTCAATTGAATCCTCTAGATCAATAAGAGATTGGATTTATTTAGGTATTTGTTGTTGATTCTAAGTGTTGGTAGCCTTGAAGGTGGTGAAGGGACAAAATCCCTTAAATTTCTCAATCAATAAACAAGTTTGTTTGGAGCTATGAATGAAGGGGATTACCCTAGTTAACTAGATAAATCAAATTCCTACACTTAGCCTTTGGGGATCACATTAGTTTCCTCATGCAATATATGAAAAACTTATCAAAATCACTCAATGACAAAGCTTCATCATGTGCATACTTAAGAATAAGGAAATTATTCATAACCGTATAAGCACACGTCATAATGTCCATATTAATAATTAAAAGCATGAATGTTTCACATAGGGATCTTAGCCTAGGGAAAAATAGGTCAAATGTCTATATAAGATGGGATATAAAATGACCAACATGGAGGCCCATCAATGCTATCCAAAAGCTCATATGGAAAAGTTTGATTTGTTTGATCCCTTGGGTTGGGGTATCCAAGTGGAACACTATTTCTGTCTCCATGGAATCACTAATGACCTACTGCAATGTAGAGTGGGGGTTCTATATATAGATCTTGAATGTTCGGTAGTGGTGGAATTGGTATAAAAAATTCCATGCTGGCTACATTTCCTGGATCAATTTTATGAAGGCCACCTATGCGTATTTTGAAGGAGACACTCAGTATTTGGGGTGACTAACAAAATTGCACCAAATTGATATAATGATATACTTTATAGTGACTTTTGAGAAATTTAAAATCCATATAAAGGAACTATTTGATACTTGTTTTAAATAATGTTTCATTAATGATCTCGATGAGGAGAACACAAGTCATTATGCATCGACTGAACACATGGTTAAATATTATGAAAGATCTAAACAAGCCGATATGGTGATCAATGCCCAAACCAAAATATCTCCATTCACTACTTGCTTTGTCCCTCTAGTTGCAACTACCCCCACCCATCCACATTTTATCCATTCAGAGTCCAAAATTTGTCCCGGGAAGGGATGGAAAAACGCCAACACCTCATACTTTGTTATAATTGTGACGAGAGATATTTCAAAGGGCACAAATGTAATTTTTTTTTCTTATTTCAAATAGATGCAACCCCACAAGACTACTCAAAAAACATCGTAGTTGTTGACACCCCTAAACTAGCATTAGATGACACAACCCCTCCAATGGAAGAAGAAACTGCCTTGCAAGGTCCTTGTGAGGAACCCCAAATTTGTCTCTATTCCTTATCAGGTTTTTTGACGCCCCAAACTTTGAATTTTATTGGTTATATCAAGCACTGCAGAGTGATTATTTTGATTGACATTGGAAACACCCACAAATTTATTCATACGAGAGTGGTTGAAGAAACCCATTGTTATATCTGAGCTATACCTAATTTTTAAATTACAATAGCCAATGTTGATATGATGAAATGTGGTGGTAGATGTGAAAATGTGAGACTTCAAATGGGAAAGTATCATCTCAACATCACATGTTTATTATTGAAATGGTTGGTTGTGATGTAATTCTTGGGGCAGAATGGTTATGACCTTTAGCACCTGTCACCATGGATTTCAAGGATGTATACACAATCTTCACCAAGAAATAGCATAAACATACCCTTAAGGAGCTTACATCTATCTCCCCTGAAATGATTACCTCTCATTGTATGGAAAATTTATTGATGAAAGGCCATTGGGGCATTATTGTAGACTTCAATGCAATACAGACAGTGGACACCCCATCACAGGAGATTCACCCTGATTTGAAATTGGTGCTTGTTAAACATCAACATGTATTTGAAACATCCCAGGGTTAACCACCTTCACATGGATAACATGACCATGGTATTCTCGTGATTCAGGTAGTCAACCATCCATTATGTGTCCTTATAGGAACCCTTTTGCATAGAAGAACGAAATAGAAAATAAAATTCATAAATGGTTGGAAGATGGAGTCATATGTCCCAGTACTAGCCCTTAGTCATCACTAGTGGTCATGGTATTAAAGAAGAAAGGAAATTGGCACATGTGTCTTGATTTTTAGGTTCTCAATATGTTAACCATCAAGGAAAAATTTACCATCCTATTTATTGATGACCTCTTAGATAAACTTCATGGTGCAAAGTTTTTTACGAAATTATACTTTTGTTCCAAATACGATCAAATACAGATGAAAGTGACATACATCCCTAAGACAACTTTTATCACACGTGGAGGTCATTATAAGTTTTTAGTGATGCCTTTTGGCTTTGTAATGCTCCATCTGCCTTCTATATCCTCATGATCTTTTTTTACCATTCTTATGCAATTTTATGCTTGTATTCTTTGATGATATCTTGACCTACAACAAAACTTGGGATAAATCCTTGCAATTCCTGTGGGACCAACAACTATTCCTGAAACATTCCAAATGTTCTTTTGGGGCTTCAGAGGTTGAATACTCGGGTCATACTATATGTCAGCACGGAATACAAGTAGATCCCAAGAAATTTTCAACTATGTAAGAATGGCCCCATCCCAATACATCAAATATCTTGCATGGGTTCATAGGACTTACACGCTACTACAGGAAGTTTGTCAAAAATTATGGAAAAAATGTTGCTCCCTTAACCTCACTACTAAAAAATAATGCCTTTGTATGGAGTGAGGTAGCCAAGTAGGCCTTCTTATCCTTAAGGATACCATGTGCCCTACTTTAGTATTAAGAATGACATATTTTACTAATAATTTTGTCCTGGAAAGCGATGCCTCAGGCAGAGGTCTTGGAGTAGTTTTCATGCAATAAGGTTGCCCCTTGGCATTCACCAATAAGCAGTTGTAAGGCCACAATTTTGGTAAATCCATACGTGAGAAAGATATCATGGCCATCCTTCACGGAATTGAGACTTGATGCCCATATCTCATAGGACGTGTTTCCAAATCAAGACCAACCATCATAGCCTGGAGTATTTTCTAGAAAAAAGGTTATCATCACTAGAGAAACAAAAGTGTGTTACTAAGATGCTAGGGTATGATTATGAGATTATATATAATAAGGGTAATCAAAATGTGGTGGCTAATGTTTTATTGAAACAATTTGAGGAGGATGGATCCCTCTTTGCCTTATCTTTACTTGTTCTAAGTTGGCTTGAGGAATCCTATTGAGAATGGTTGGAAAATGGCACTATAATTCAACTCATCTAAAGGATTTAGGAAGAACCCAACCCTCTTAAAGGGTATACATGGCATCGATATATGTTGATGTATAAAGGGTACATTAATCTGGTAAATAATTCTACCTTAAAACCAAGGGTCTTAGAGGAATTGCACTCATCACCTATAGTAGGTCACTTTGACTTTCATAAAACCTATGATACATATATGTGCTCATTCTTTTGGGAAGGCATGCAAATAGACATCCAAGATTTTTTAGCAACTTGTGACACTTTCCAAAGAAATAAGGGTGAGACAATGAAGTCACTACTGGCATTGCAACCACTTTTGATCCCAACACATATATGGATTGCCATATCTCTGGATTTTATAGTGGGACTTACAAGAGTTGGTAAAATATTAGCGATCCTAGTGGTATTGGACCATCTTTCCAAATATGCTCACTTTCATTCCTTATCACACACATTTACCTCCTATTATGTTTCCCAAGTCTTCATCAATCATATTTTTAATTTACATGGCATGCCAAATTCCATTGTCTTAGATTGGGACCCTACATTCACCAACAAATTTTGGCAGTAGCTATTTAAACTTCATGGCACCTAGTTGAACATGAGAACTATGAGTAACAAGTGCTTAGAAACCTATTTGTGATGCTTCACTGCTGCAAAGTTGCACCAATGGGAACAATGACTTCCCCTTGCAGAATGTTGGTACCACACCACTTAGTATGGAGCTACCAAAATGACACCACATGTCATTCAAAATACCTTGTTAGTGACTTCCTATTTGCCAGGAACCTCCAAGGTTCATGCAGTGGATAACACACTTCACACCAAATAAGCCATTCTCTGCACACTTAAGGACAATTTGGTTATGACTCAAATTAAAATGAAACATCAAGCTAACCAACATCACTCAAAACTTTCTTTTGTAGAAGGGGATAAAGTGTTTCTTCACCTTCAACCCTATAGACAAATATCACTTAAAGATAAAATCCACATAAATTAGCACCAAAGTTCTATGGACTCTATAAGATCATCCAATGCATTGGACAAGTGGCCTATAATTAAGATGGATCTTCCAACCCACTCCAAGAATCATCTAGTCTTTTATGTGTCTTGTATGAGGAATATAGTGGGATTGAATTGCAAGGTGACAACTAGATTACGAGAACTTGATGAAGAAAGATCCATTTGGCTCTAGTCGAAAGTAGTATTGGATACAAGAAAGTGTCAATTAAGCGAGTGAACGATCCTAATAAGTACCAATCCAATGGAAATATATGCATCCAAAAGATGCCACATGGGAACCAATAGTGATTCTACAACAATTTCCACACCTTCATCCTTGAGAACAACACAGATTTTGAAGGGGGATGACATGTTAGAGTCTTACCCTAACCTCCCTACTTTAGGCTACCTAGGAGTTACTAAGTTGATGTATGTGTCCATCCTCTTTGAATAAGGCCATTTAGATAGCAGAGGATAGTTATTTAATGTAAAGGGACCCTCTTTATTAAATAAGGCCCACTAGGTAGCTTGTACTAATTAGTGATGGGACCACAAGTAGTTAGGGTTTAGCTATTGAGAATCTATTTAAAAATATAGGAGGCTATGGAATGTTTTGTCGAGTATTTTTGTATTTGGAGATTTTCTCAATGAAAGATTACCCCACCTTAAGAGTTAAGTGAACATTTCTTTCTTCCTTTTGATTCTCATAATACAAGGGTATATTTCACATATTTAATTTCTTGTATCTAGTTTTCTATATTTATAATCTATGTATAACTGGTTTGTGTTTCGAGTCTAAGGGTTAAGGAACACTACACTACCTATGTTTTTCCATCTATTTGAGGGTGATGATTTGAATTGCACTATAACTTTGTCACCAACTTCTTCCATAGTGTCCTCCAAAAATGACTAAGAAATCTAGTATATTTGTCTGATGTGATCATATTTGGAAATTTGTGCAATTGCTCCACCCGCTTAAGGAATACTTGTATGCAATATATCACATCATTTACATTCTTACAAGGCATGAAGTGTGTCATTTTTGAAAACCTTATCAAGCATAACAAACATTAAATCAATTGTGTTATGACCCAAAGGGGGAATATATAGGGTTAAATGTATATGATAAGACCCCAAGGAGGGGCATACATGGGGATAATTGTACACACAATGTGTAAATATATATTTAATAGGGTCAACTTAATAGTAAAGGGGCCTCATGTGTAGGTGTGAATAGGCATATATAGAGATAATATATTTATTATTGTAGACATGTGAATTGTGATGTATGAATGTATTTGTGGAGGAGGTTCTCCTATTATTTAAAGAGTTATTGTGTAGCTTATCTATTCTGGAGTTGTGCTCCACACTCATATTTTGTACATGGTGTGTACTTCTGTTATGTAATGATATTTTAAGCATTTGGATCATTACATTTGGTATCAGAGCATCGATCCTAGGATTTTGTTGCTTCAATCAAGTCATCTTGGAATTTTTTCTATAACTTTTTTTTGAGGCCACTTAAGAAAGAAAAACTTGGAGGATGTTTATAATATATATCGAGGTAACTTTGGTATTAATTTAAGCTTTTGGGTCATTTTACTTTCAGAGATACACACTGTGGAAGATATGGTTTTTGAATAGTCCTATAGCTAGTCTCAAACAAGTGTTTCATGTAAAATAGTCATATATTCTTCATAGAGGATCCAAATTTAGTGAGACTAGTTGCATTGGAAAAATGACATTCCATAGTATTTTGGGTGCAAATTTCATAATCATTTATCCAATATTGGACACGAAGCAGTTTGTACAAGTTCGCTCTTCAGAATAGGCCAAAAGTTAGCAAGGTTTGGGAAAGTTACCATAACTTTCATCTGGAACACCCAATTTTGGTCATACCCGTGGCATTACAGAGAAGCCATTTTAGAGTAGTACATGTAAAAATTTCAGACTCATAGGGGCTGAAATTTCAGAAATAGATCAGAAGGAAGGTCGACTAGAAGGACAAACTCCAAATCATGGTTTTAAGGGCATGTTCACTTAAAACTACCATAACTTTTGATTGGAATGTCCGATTGAGTTGATTCAAAAACCATTGGAAAGATAAAACATATAAGATTATTTGGAACACGGATTACAACTATTTGGGATCATTATTCCTAATATATTGAGGTTGTAATTTGAGTGTTTGGGTTAAGCCTCACTTAAGAATCAATGACAATACCTCAATTTACATGAGATGAAGATAAAGATGTAATCAATCCTATGGAATGATTGAAGATGGCAAAGGAATATGATTTGACTACTTCAAGGGTAAGAAATTATTTTTTGGGTGAATATTGGAATTGGTGGATGAGTATTGATAAGGATAATAAATGGAAAATGCCATGGGAAGAATTTGAAGAACTCTTCTTAAATAAATGGACCAAGGATACAAAAAATGAGGATATTTATAAAATTCAAGAGGATTTAAAAGAAGCAAAATAAGAGATCAAGAAGAAGAGTGATGAGTTGTCTAAAATATGAGATCTTAATGAAACACTAGTTAAAGTAGTTAAAAAATTAAAACAAGAAAAGACTAGCAAAGGAAAGTGAGAAAAAGAAGAGTCAAGGGAAGATTTGAAAAATTAATATGAAGAGATAAGTAGATTACAAAACCATAATGAAAAACTATTGGATGACGTTAATAGATGGAAAGAAGAAAAGAAGAATTATCAAAATCAAGAAGAAATGAAAATCTTCGATGAAGAATCTACCAAAAGACTTGAAGAGGAATTTTGCAAGAAGGTTGAGAAATCCCTAAATACTAATGAGGTAAAACTAGAAACACAATCTAGAATTAAAGAAGGACGTCAAAATTTGATAAATAGGGTGACATTGCAGCTTCAAAAGGAGAAAGAAGACGAGATTCAAGAAGGTCATCAAAAGATACTTGAAGAATTTGAACTTCATCTAGAGGATGTACATGCCAAATATGAGGGTATTATATCCAAGGCTAGAGTAATCAAAGACCAATAAAAAAGGATAGATGATTCATTTGTCTATGAAAAGAAGATAGATGAAATGGGTGTGCAAAATGAAGAAAAATCATCAAATGTGAAACAATATCGACACCGTCATTACCATGAAAGATTTCAAGGAAGACAAAAAGGTCGATATCGACATTATCAAAGAAGAAGATGTAATACTTATCAATATTCATGGAACAAGGCATCACAAACCATTATTCAACAAGATATTATCATAGACCAACATTCACTACAAATTGGAGAAGCTTTAACAATAATACATGGAATCAAGGGAAGAAAAATTATGCAACAACTAGACACCAAGGATTATGACCGAAAATAATTGATTTTGGATGGATGGATCAACATCAATGGAAAGAAGAAAGTAGCAACTTAATAAAATCATATTATTTGGTTTCATCAGCCTTTACTTGCAAAGCTTTGAGGACAAAGATTTTTGAAGGAGGGTACTATGTTATGAACCAAAGGGGGAATATCTAGAGTTAAATGTATATTATATGACCCCAAAGGGGGAATTATATGGAGATTAATGTACATATAATGTGTAAATATATATGTAATAGGGTCGACCTAATAGTAAAGGGGCCTCATGTGGAGGTGTGAATAGGTATATATAGAGATAATGTATTCATTATTGTAGACATGTGAATTGTGATGTATGAATGCATTTGGATTTGTGAAGGAGGTTCTCTTATTCTTTAAGGTGCTATTGTGTAACTTATCTATCTCGGAGTTGTGCTCAACACTCACACTCTGTACATGGTGTGTACTTCTATTCTTTTATGATATTTTAAGCATTTGGATCATTACAAATTCTACATTATGTTCTCGACTATCCAAGTACAAAATCCATGGATATAACCTCCTAATGCATATTCAATATCAACAATGATGTGTACAATCTTGTATTTTGACAAGCTCCCTTTTCCATTTGACAAATTCCACATTGCACCACAATTTTGTTGACCTATTTCTTCATACTCGATGAATAATATCTCTCTTCCAACAAACTTTGCATTTTATCATGCCAAAAATACCTTCCTAATCTATCATTGTGCAATGATTTGATCAAATTCTCTAAGATCAAACTTTTTGTATGTGTGATTGCTTCCCATTGAAAAAATAATTGCCTTGGTTGAAATAATCTAGTTTGTGCTTTTATCCTACTATGTTCCTACACATCGACTTAGTAACACATCTAAATTTTTTGTTGTGCTCATTCAAATCCTTAATCTACTCAAATCCAATTGTCTCATTCCTCATTATATCCAGCATTCATGCTCTCGTTCCCAATGTTTTTGCAACCTTATTTTCCTTCTGAAACTTGTGTTTCAACACACATGTGAAATTTTATAGAAACTCAACATATTTCATGTGTGTATTTCAGTCAATTTCTCTTGGATGTTGATGAACTTACACACTTGGTGATCTGTGTATAGAATGAACCTGTGTGACAACAACTAATGTCTTCGATGTTTTAGTGCTTACACAATAGCATAAAACTCAAGATCATAAGTAGAATACCTATTTCATGCTTTATTCAACTTATTATTGAAGAATGTTATTGACCTCCCTTCCCGACTCAACATTACACCAATAGATATTGCACTTGCATTAAAATACACCGAAAAAACCTTGTTGAAATTAGGTAACACCAATAGATATTGCACTTGCATTAAAATACACCGAAAAAACCTTGTTGAAATTAGGTACCACCAACACATGTACATTTATTATCGTATGCTTCAACAATTCAGATCTTCATTTGCGTATGTGTTCCATTGAAACCTAGTCACTTTCATGCAGTCTATCATTGATGTGTAGTATTGAGACCAGATATGTACTTTTTTTTTTTTCCACGCGAGATTCACACAAACCTACCCCAGATACTTCCTGTTAGGTACTGCAGGAGACAAGCCCTAAGGGATTTCAGGCCAACTCACATGTCATCCCCAAATTGGAAGAGTGTAAGCATGTCTTAACCAATTGTGCTATCCCATGGGACCTTGATCAGATATGTACTTATGTTGGAAGCCCTCATGCTCCATTATTTATGTACACATAATTGATTAGATTTGAATGTATTGGGTCAACACGCACTCCAATGTATGTAAAGAAATGGATATTTTATTAGGCACAAACATATTTGGGGGTCAACGGGTGAAGTCGAATAACATATCTTATGGTTTGGATTACTATTTATACCAAGGCTTGCTAATGAAAATATAAATAGAGGTGAGAGCTTGTTCATGTTACAAATGAACAATAACATGATCTTTATCATCTTATTTATGACCAACAATAACTTTCTTGTGTGTTTATGATTAGATTTACCTTTGTTAGATTAGTTCCTTATTGTTTAGATTTAGTGCATAAGTTTGTTATGTGATTAAGTATATGGTTTATTATATATTTTACTTTGATATCTTTTGTGTTTAATATTGAATGATATGGTATGATATAACATAAAACATTGGTTAGCTTAGTGGGATAGGTCTAGTGGTGAGTGCTTTAAGTTTCATGTAGGAAGTCTTGGGATATATTCCTTGGGATGTCTACCTTAGTTGTATGTCTCACTTGATGTTCGTTGGGTGTCATAATTAGGGCAACGTGTTTTCACTAGGTACCATCCATGAATGCGAGAAAGTGCCATGAAAATTTCTCGTGAAGTTTTCTTTGGGAAAAAAATAACATAAAACATTGGTCAAGTTAAAAAAAAACATTATAAACTACAATGTTTGCATCTATATGTTATCTTATGGTGGTAAAAAAATAATACATTGCCTTGGAAATATTGTTATCTCCTCTTATAGGCCCAAATCTATGGCCAAACATTGAAAACAATGGGAAGAAGAAGGACAACATTTTTTGTGCTTCCAATCACCTCATTTTGAGACCAAAGTTGTAGATTTTGAAGGTGAAAAATACCAAATTAATTTTTTCCACATGTGATTTTGATTCTATTAACTCTGATCCTATGGATGCAATATCAATAGGAGATTGTGCATAGTTTTAAAGAAGTTGATCAAGGGTACAACAATTATGCACTTGAAGAAGGTACATCCTTCATACTCTCTCCCTTGCATGCACATACCTCTAGAATATATTACAACCTTGAAATAATTCTAATTTAGTACCTACATATCCCTTATTTAAAATTCTAGTACTAGCACACTACCAATCATTGCATAACCCATACTTGGCATGGGTAATCTTACAAAATATTACAAAATGGCACAATACATGCATTTCTATGAAAATATTATCTTAATATTATTTTATGTCATTCTCAAGTCTTGAAACAAATTTGAATTTTTTGAAAAGAAGCTTTATGAATGCTCATTTCTAGGTAGCCCCGAAGGTTAGCTCAAGTGGTCTTGAGCCAGACGTGAGATATCTCCCCAAGTGATCAGTTGGGAGGTCACGTGTTCGACTCTCTTGATCCCAATCACTGTTGTAGCTAAAGCGGTGGTCCCTCGTAAGGGTTCTCTGGTGAGGAACCCATCGTAGCGGTGCTGTGAACAAGGTTTCTATGGATGTATCTTGATACCAAGATGTCTTGTCTAGTTGGCGTCTGATGTTGCTGCGCACCAGATGTCGTCAGTCCAGACGGTCCTGCTAGAGTCCTGCCCTGACTCCCGCGGTAAATTCTTCTTCAGTTAAGAGGCCTATTGGACTGCATCGTGCAACGTCCGAGGCATTTAGACCCTCGCCTTTGCACAAAGTTGTAGTTAAGGCCTCACACGAACTTGTTGACCTCCAACTTCTCCTTGTTCAAATGCGGGGCATACAACAATATTTTCATAAATCTGATCTCATAATTTGGCACCGTACGACCACCTTGTCGTAAGGCACAGAACTCGTCGAGTTGGCACTTAATGAATTCCTCTGACAATTACTTCTCCCAGAACTATTCCCAAAACATGGCTCTGACGACCTTGTTTAGCTGAAGTAGGAGCGTCTTCCACCTTAGAAGAACGCTCCCCTTTAGCTGAAGACCATCATGCAAACCTTCGTGTTGGAGGTCGTAACCATGAAGTGAGAAGCACATCGCCTTGTTCTCCAACCATGCCTCTATGGCTGAGCCACGTGGCACTCGTGAACGTGAGAACTTAATCTTCTAGAGTCCCCACAAATACTACCAGTACTAGTTGGGGTGCATTGTGGACCCCCAGGGGTACATGAACCCTGGCCTTATCTCATTACAAATGATTAGTCAAGGCCTCTAACATTTCCCTGGAAGCACCTTGTCAAACCCAACACATCCCGTGCGACAATATGCTCATGCTCAAGACTCGTTCTTCTTTTTGGGGGTTGGACCCCTCTAGCACGGGTGCTACTGGAGGCATCACGCCTCCTCCCCGGGCACCACGTCATGAACCTTCACGACATCCTCTAACCATGAGTAACTCATGGATAGGTTAAAGTTTTAATTAGCACTAGGTTATTAATTTAAGTGTATAATTCAGTGGATGGCGTGGCTATCCACAGTCGTAGGGTTGAACGCGCTCTGATACCATATGTGGCGACCCCCACCGTTACGAAAACAAAAGTGAGGTACACTTTTTTTTTTCTTTTTTGTTGCGTTAGGTAAATAAAATGTTAATATAAATAACAACATCCGCGTCACATCTTTCACATATAATAAAGAAGCAATATCAATGCATTAACCCTCGTTTACGACACAATGCAGACACAACATAAACACATTAACAATCAATCATCTACACATTAAACGTCACAACTAAAAGAAACATCAATGACACATCAACCAATATAAATTAATGAAACAAAAGTAACGCATTAACAATCAATCATGACTCAACCCGACACATTAGAGATCCTGATAAATCCATGACGCAAAAGCAATTATCAGTTATATTCGTGGCGCGGATCCCAAACACTTAGTCACACACTCATCAATAATTAAGTGACACATGAGCAACAACTATAACATAAACATACCTCGACATACTAAGGTGCAAGAGTGTTCTCAATTAAAACACTACGTAAGAGCAATCAATTCTAAGACAATCATGCATCCACATAATCAAGCGCATGAGTAAATGTCAACCTTATTTCCTTGCGCTAAGGTAATCATTTGAATCTTAACCGACACAATATCTATGATGTCTAACAATCAACCATTCATTTATCCTTCATCTATACATCAACAATTCAAGACGCAAGAGATAATGACTTTATTTTGCAAGGCGCAAGGGAGTACATTAATAATCAATCATTCTTCAATAACATTTAAAGGCCCACATGTGACCAAGTTCTAATCCAATCAGGTACCTCATAATTCATTGGCCCAAGAAACTATTTATTAATCACACATTAACAAATTTAAAGGCGCAAGTAAAAGTGTTGAATCAACATACATCATAGAGATAATTTAATTCGCTCAAGACGTCTAATGTCTACGTCAAGAACTCTTGTTACATCACAATTGGATGCGTGCAAGAAGGCTATCATCTAGTACCACTTTCCTTTGTTACTTTTCCATTTTCCATAAGAATAAATGCTAAGCTTAGTCACTTCTTCCATCATTAATTAAGGGCAAAGAGAAAGGGGATAGTACATACAGAGAAATGAATCAAGCGTTGAATTTCAATCTAACCTCAAGTAGCTCCACTATTCGTTTTCATGCTAGAGTTATCTCCTAAGCATAGGTAAGGAGAGCTACGCCTTAACATGCAAATCCCAAAATTGATGTGGTGGTTAGATCTCGTTATCTTAATACTATAAGGTTGGGAGGTTCATCTCAGCAAGCTGAATTTCGGCTTGGTAATTGATCTTCAAACTTCCTAAAGCACATCAATTTTGTGGTTCGAACAATGAGGTTCAAGAAGGATAAAAAAATGAATAATCACATTGCATTACTAATTTAGGAATTGACTTCTAGCAAGGGCACAATGAGTATTATAATGAAGGCCAGCTGATGCGCAAAAATCCTAACTTTAAATCCTTAGCCAAAAATCCTTAAGATTGTTAATACCTCAATGGAGGCCAACGATAAGGGCCACTGCCATTACATCTGGAAATAAGGGGTCGCAAGGGAGGTTGAAGTTAGAAATCCCTTACATAAAAAGGCATAACGCCTTTTTAAATTTTTCCTAAAAACCTTTAGTAACTGAATAAAGTTTTACACAATTAACCACCACAATTTTTAATTTTAAAATTTCCATAACACAGGTTCGACCCTCGATCACGAGGGGAAGGGCACAAGGAGAGAATAATTCATTGTTAGATCTGGAATAACGTTGAGCAAGGGGGCAATCATTTTGATGCGTAAAACACAAATAATAATCGCCAATCCCGATGGGAAAGGCGCAGATTCTACTGGGCAATAATATACATTATTCAAATGTTTATTCTTTGTGCCGAGGGAGCTGTCCGCCGTGAGGGTAAGTCGTTCCTTGAAAGAACCCATTTCAAAAAGAATGAAAGACTAATTGAAAACAAGAAAAATAAACCCTATCCCACTGAAATCAGGTTCTACTTCCTTTATTAACCAGACAACAAAGTTGCAGAGATCATGGCCTCAACGAGCGAAACGATAGGTTTCCTTCATTGATAAAAGCCACCAACTTCCATTTTAAAAGAAGTTCGAGGATAAATGACTTCAACACGCAGTTCCACTGGGAAAATAAACTTCATGCAACCTCAGGCAACATGTGGAGAACAAGGAGAAGTGTAGGCTTCCTTCCCACGAACTGGGCATGAAATCACATCCAAGATGAGGAGAGAGGGATGGATACGCAGGAAGGACTGAAGAAAGGGCCGCGTTGGTGAGGGAAATCACTAGCAACAGTTCAGTCACAACCCGCCCCACCTGTGGTACCAAAATTGGGGCATGTACTCACCTAGAGATGTGCAACCCACTAACCACGATCTAGCTGGGTCAACAAGAACGATCCCAAGTGATAGCCAACGAAGGGAGCTCTGTGGGAAGTGTTCCTCCTTTGGCAAAGATGTGTAGAGCACAAGGATAACACCTTACACAGATAGAGATAGTAAGGCGAGTTGAAGGAAACCACATAGGACATCGAGAAAAATGTGTGGCTTTCTTACACACAAACAAAATGAAGGTGGGGACCAAATTCACCTAGGTTCCTCCACGCGCCATGAACAATTACTGGGTGATACTTTTCCCAACAGAGTGGTTTAATCCTCAAGCTGCAAGTGTTAAATGTTCTTCTGGAATGCCCATTACACCAACAAAATTAATCTAGAGAGGCATTTTACTCAACCTTAAGTTAAGGAGATTCATTGTTTTATTTATTTTCTTTAAAAGGGTCTTCATCACCACACCAAAGATAGTATACTTAGAGACCACTTTAGGTAGAAGGATATCTTGGTTCAGCCTGAGTGCAAGCAGAAGCGCATGGATTGGTGGAGTTGTAAAGCTGTTGTAGGCCTGAGATAGAGAATCATGGGTGACAAGGTAAGGGTTGTAAGGATTAACGGTTGCAGAAGAAATTTTAGGTTGGCAGACAAGAGGTAGGGGGGGTGCAGAAGCAAGTATAAGAATTTCTTCCATAACAAAAATTGTTAGAATAGTCTTCCTTGAAGGACGAACAATATTTCCACCATCCAAGTCAACTCCTACACTACAGTACCTTAGGCAACAGTTCTGAATAATAAAAAAAAAAATTAAATTTTTTTTAATCTTGACATTCACTACATCCCATGTCAACTTTTAAATTCCATAATTTTCCGACATAGTTTCTCATGCTTGCAGGAACAATCAAAAAATAATTACAGTTATTATACCAGGTTTAGGAACATCATAAATCTGTGGATGTCTACTCAAGTACAATCTTGTTGGAAATAAACTATAAATTAAAATCAGAATATGAATTGCGATCTATTACAGATAAATTATACAATACCGAGACCGATGAAGAAGATTTTGCAGATGTCCTTGCACTCCTTCCTGTCTCCCGCTTGCTAACCGTCGAGACTACACCGGTACCTCCCAGCCAATGCTAGGGGTACTCTTCTTCCCCCTTAGTCCCTCGAGTCGCAAAGAGGCCATGCACCCAAACCAGAGAAAAATATAGCACCCAACTAGCCTTGCAAGGTTGATACCACTCTCCTTTCGATCCGGGTATCTCAACTCCCACAAGAAAAACCAGTCAAGCAAAATCTCGACAACGTAACCTTACGCCTACCAAACGTGATCCATACTCCTCCTCCACCATCCTTTTTATAGAGTTTTCTTAGTGATTAGTTTCCCAAACCCTCTTTAGATTTTTTTTATTAAATTTAATGAGGATAAACCTCCCCCCGTACACATGTCACCCCATCCCTTAGTTGCACCAGAAAATAAATTTATTAATTAATTAAATTTGCCTATTTCCCTCACCCACCTAAAATCATTCCTAAAAACGCTCCTCAGTGTCCCTTTATTCCCTTACATTTCTTAAATGATTGGTGTCTTTCTTAAAACCTAGTTGAGTTCACAATTAGAAGGTTACAAAGACTAGATTCCCTACTATGTTAGACATTCCCCTTTTCCTTATGTTTCCCCTTTTCTTCTTAGTTCGGATTTAACAAGTTTAGATATAAACAACAATTTACCCTTTTAATAATTTAATTCTTCATTAAAATTTTACTTTAATTATTAATGTTTGAATTTTCTTTACCCCCCTTCTTGTTATAAGTCCATATAGTTTTTTTTTGTTCACAAGTTCTACTTAGACCTAGGTTTTAAATTCACTAGGCTGGAGACAATTTTTAAGGGAAAATTAGTTATTAAACTTTACTCATACCATCATTCATTTTAAGGCCGACCAAGTCCTAAGGAGGCATAGTTTTCTAGGTACTAGGTTTATTAACTTACCAAAGTTAAAAATCATGACGTGCCCTTCAAGATGCACTGCGTGATCCAAGGGTGCCACTCGCTTGCATTCCTATTTTAATTGCGCGACATGCCCTTCAAGACGCACTACGTGCTCCAAGGGTGCCACTCGCCTTTTGACTGATTTTGGTAGACGTAAAACCCCTGGAGTCAATACTCCGTCAGGTGACCTTGTAGGAGACTAAGGGCCTCTAAGGAATAAGGACCTTGCCTTATTGTGTGCCCCTTAGAATCATCGTGAGAGACTATCACAGTCTTCCCTCACGACATCGTGGATCTCTTGAACTAGGTAATCGTTAACCTACAGTTCGAGCCACGATGAGAGTGCTAGTAGGATGTGGCAGGGCTACTGCCACACCTCTCCCTTAATATCTCTGGTTGTCATGCATGACCCCTTTACTCCTAATGTGATTCTGGTTAGCAAGCTATCGTCGACTTGCATCCATCAACGAAACGTGTCAGCGATAAAAATCAACATCATAATATCTAGTCATATGCCACATAGGTAAATCAAAACATTCAAACCATAAACATCCACTCCCTGACATGATTCGGATTCCAAGGAGATCCATCGATGCCATCAACATCCTCAAACGTCTCGAGTCCTTCACACTCAGGAAAACTAGTCAATATCACTTGTCGATATAAATATCATAAAATAACATATCATCAAATCTACAAACATCATCATGCTCCATAATCGAATCAGTCAATCATATAGTGAACCAGATCACTTGCACACAAGTGTCCACACGAATAAGTCACATCGGGTGTGCGCAAGAGTGGGATGTTACATACACCCCCTCTTTTTTTAAACTTTGTCCCGAAGTTTCACAGTATACAAATGAAAAAATAAAGTATCTGACAATATCTAAATGTCTAGCTATCAACAAAGGGAAACTGATGACGCATATCATATGCGTTTTCCCAGGTAGCCGAGTGTGGACTATAATTGTCCTACTGGACCTTGATCTGATCGATAGTTCAATGCCGTAGCTGTTGAATGCGATGGTTCAGAAAGCGGTCTGGCTCCGCCGTGAGCGCACCCTCCCCCAACATCTGCTAAGAACTCAGTCAATCTCATGTGTAGGATCACTTACCTAAAGTTGCACATGGATACAAAATAAACATCGTGCAACGCCTCAAAGAATGAGGCACAACTAGACATTAGGCCTTTCATAAATATGGTCAACACGATGCGCATAGGCAAACCCTTCTGTCGATCCCGTGCTTCTTCCATCCCCCTTCGTATCATTTGTAATTGTTCTTTCAATTTTCGGATCGCTTCTGGTCCTACCAGGACCCCATCCTCGATTCGATCCCAACTCAAAGGCATCCGACACAGTCACCCATAAAGAAACTCAAATGGCGCCATCTTAATAGTGCTTTGATGGTTTTTGTGGCATGCAAACTCAGCCAGCGGCCAAAACTATCTCCAACGTTTCTATTGGTCCAACACACACATGCATAACACAACCTTCCCAAATTGGTTCGTTCCTTCAGTCAGTGTGTCTATCTCCAGGACATGTTGAACTAAAGTTCAGTGGTGTTCCCAAGGCTTCTTGGGAAACTCATCCAAAATCGTCTTGCAAACACCGAATCCCTTATCAGATACGATTCCTTTGGTACGCCTGGCAGTCTCAAAATGTTACTGATATAAAATCTAGCTATACCTAGTGCCTGATGTGTCGTATGCACAGGGACAAAATGTGAACTCTTCGTCGGAGTGTCAATTTTCATGGCAATCGGATCGTGCCTCCTTGCCGTCAGCGACAATTCAACATTGAAGTTCGTCGAAATGACCTCCCATGTCGATTTTGGATTAGCGTGTGGTGGTAGACATCCTGCTGGATGTCTATGTTCAACCTTCACCTGCCAACCTTCTAGACATATCACCACGGAGTTGACTATGTACGCCTTTATCCCTTCCAAAGGAATAAGGGATTAAGGTCGGTCCTCATCTTCATGACTCCTAGATGAGCCATGTACACTGCTCTATGAGCTTCACATAAGATCAAACTTCTCAATTTGTCATTCGGCTATAAGTAAATCCAGTTATTATATGTCAAAGATCCGTCCTTGTCCACATTATATCCCTCAATTTTTGTACCAACATGGTGTCTTTCCCGAAAAATTCCTTACCCTCTTTATACCAATCATCGTTACGCTGTAGTTAGAATATTTTCACGTAGATTCGTTTGAAGAGGTATCACTGAATATATGCGTGGCCTCCGACTCAACGCATGCCACTACGTTCTTTGTTTATTCAATGTAATTAATATCAAACATATTTGCTAAGTAATACTGATCGATGCTTTCGTCGCGTGTTCAAGTCTTTTGCGTAAAAAGTGATGTATTCCACCATGATCTTTTGTTTGAAATTCCCTCCAATAAGATGGTGTCTCTACATTCTCCAGGCCCACATAAAGGCCAATAGCTCTCAATCATGCATGGCGTAGTTCTCCTCATGCCTTCATAATTTCCTCGAGACTAAACGATCACTCGATCGTCTTGCATCAAGACTCCGCCTAAGCCTTCCTTGGATGCGTCAGTGCCTAACAAGAAGTCCTCGTCCATGTCAGGGACTTTTGGTATCGACGCTATCATCAACAACTCCTTGAGCATTCGAAATGCTTCCGCACATTTCTTGGTCCACATAAACCTCTTGTTCTTCTTTTGCAATTTTGTAATCGGATTTTATATATTCGAAAAACCCTCGACAAACCGTTGATAATATCTCGCTAATACCATGAAGATACACACTTCTGGGACATTCGTCGGCGTAGGCCACTGCACAATAACCTCTACCTTCGCTGGATCCACAACAATGCCTTCATCGAAGATAACATGCCCTAAGCAATGAATCTTCGATAGCTTCGCGACCGCTTCCCATAATTTGTTCTCTCGCAACATTGTAGTACCAAGCGTAAAATTTCGTCTTGATCTTCTGTCATCCGAGAAAATATCAAATGTCATCAAGGAGTACTTGACGGTAGTCAAGCAGAGTCTCCATGACCCATCCTTTTTCTGTAAGAAATTAACAGGAGCACTCTAAGGCGATACACTTGGACGTATAAGTCCTAGGTCCAACAACTCCTTCAGTTGCACTTTCAACTCATTTAACTCAGGGATCGACATCCGATAAGGCTTTCTTGCCATCGGTTCAGTTCCAGGTTTTAGGTCGATCGTAAATTCCATCTTGGCTTCGGGCGACCCACCTAGAAATTCTTCTGGGAATCACGTTCACAAACTCTCGTCTACCGGAAGGTCTTCTAATCCTTCTGCCACACCCTTGATGTTCGACGCTAAGTATGCATATAACTTGCATCCTTGCGTGTGCTCTCTTGTAGCTGTAAGGGAGAATGAACCTCGGGGATACTCCCCATTTTCTTCCTACAATCACACTTCTTTCTACTTCATCGTCAGTCCAACTCAACCGCCTCATCTTATCATAGAGTATCACATCATACAATTCCCACTAGTCCATACCGATCATGTCGTTATAAGATCTTAAAATCGTGATGTAGGTCGGACTTTGTTACACTATCCCCAGGTTAAAGAAACAATTCATACCCCTTCCTCCAACCATCTGGTTGGAACCTGAAGCCACATCGATGAATCTAAACTCATCCTGTCGAATGCCTTTACCTAAACCCATCCAACGCGGTACTATAATAGAGCTCTTTGTAGCATCGTGATCTAACAAATACTAAAAGTTTGGTTGGCGATGGTACTTGACGCCTCGAGAATAGTGGACTGGTGCTCGGCCTGGCAGTTATTCACCGCTGTCATGAATCCTATTGACTTGGCTGTTGTGGCCCTCTTAACTGGATATCCACGTTGGTAATGTGGCTCTGCACACGTCTAACATCCGGTCTTCGGTCTAGTACTCTAGGTCCCCGAAGTAGTAGTTGTTGACCCACCAGCCTGAAACCCTCATCTGTTACACTGAACAGACCCAACCACTGTTGTTGCTGAAGCGGTGGTCCCCTGTAGGGGTTCTCTGTTGAGAAACCCGTCATCGCGGTGCTGTGAACAAGGGTTCTATAGACGTATCTTGATACTAATATGTCTTGTCTGGTTGGCGTCTAATGCTGTTGTGTATCATATGTCGTCACTCCAGACGGTCTTGCAGGAGTCCTGCCTTGACTCCCGCGGTAAATTATTCTTCAGCTAAGAGGCCTACTGGATTGCATCGTGCAACGTCCGAGGCATTGAGACCCTTGCCTTCGCACAAAGCTGGAGTTAAGGCCGCACACGAACTTGCTGACCTCCAACTTCTCCTTTTTCAGATGCGGGGCATACCAGAGTATCTTCATAAATCTAATCTCATAATCTGGCACCGTACGACCACCTTGTTGTAAGGCGTGAAACTCATCGAGCTGGCGCTTAATGAATTCCTATGACAATTAGTTCTCCTGTAACTGTTCCCAAAACACGGATCTGACGACCTTGTTTAGCTGAGGTAGGAGCATCTTCCACCTTAGAAGAGCGCTCCCTTTTAACTGAAGACCGCCATGCAAACCTTCATGCTGGAGGTCGTAACCGCGAAGTGAGAAGCACATCTCCTTGTTCTCCAGCCATGCCTCAACGGTTGATCCGTGTGGCACTCGTGAACGTGGGAACTTAATCTTCTATAGTCCCCGCGAATGATACCAAAACTGGCTGGGGCATGTTGTGGACCCTCAGGGGTACACGAGCCCTGGCCTTATCTCAGTACATACTGTTAGTCAAGGCCTCTGACATTTCCCTTGAAGCACTTTGTCAAACACAACGCATCCCGGGAGAAAATCTTCTCATGCTCAAGACTTGTTCTTCTCCTTGGGGGTTGGACCCCTCTAGCGTGGGTGCTACTAGAAGTGTCACGCCTCCTCCCCTGGCACCACGTCGTGAACCTTCGTGGCGTCCTCTAACCATGAGTAACTCATGGATAGGTAAAATTTTTAATTGGCAATAAGTTATTAATTTAAGTGTATAATTTAGTGGAAGACGTGGCTATCCACAGTCGCAGGGTTGAATCCGCTCTGATACCATATGTGACGACCCCCACCGTTACAATAACAAAAGCGACGTACCATTTTTTTTTCTTTTTTGTTTCTTTAGGTAAATAAAACATGAATATAAATAACAACATCCGTGTCACAACTTTCACATATAATAAAGAAACAATATCAATGCATTAACCCTCGTTTACGACACAATGCAAACACAACATAAACACATTAACAAACAATCATCTATACATTAAACATCACAACTAAAAGCAACATCAATGACGCATCAACCAATATAAACTAATGAAACAAAAGTAACGTATTAACAATCAATCACGACTCAAGCTGACACATCAGATATCCTGATAAATCCACGGCGCAAAAGAAATTATCAGTTATATTAGTGGCATGGATCCCAAACACTTAGTCACGCACTCATCAATAATTAAGAGACACACGAGCAACAACTGTAACATAAACATACCTCGACATACTAAGGTGCAAGAGTGTTCTCAATTAAAACACTGTGCAAGAGCAATCAGTTCTAAGACAATCATGCATCCACATAATGAAGCGCAAGAGTAAATGTCAACCTTATTTCCTGGCGCTAAGGTAGTCATTTGAATCTTAACCGACGCAATATCTATGATGTCTAACAATCAACCATTCATTTATCCTTCATCTATACATCAACAATTCAAGACGCAAGAGATAACGAATTTATTTCGCAAGGCACAAGGGAGTACATTAATAATCAATCATTCTTCAATAATATTTAAAGGCACACAAGTGACCAAGTTCTAATCCATTTAGGCACGTCATAATTCATTGGCGCAAGAAACTAGTTATTAATCACACATTAACAAATTTAAAGGCACGAGTAAAAGTGTTGAATCAACATACATCACAAAGATAATTTAATTCGCACAAGACGTCTAATGTCTACGTGAAGCACTCTTGTTAGATCCACATATTTGAGTGATTATTTCTGTATCATCCGAATGTCTAGGAGTTTTTCAGCATGCTGAATCCATTTCTGCATTCAGAAAAAATAGTGATTTCGTGCAGATTTATGTCACCGGATTCCAGCGAAAAAAACCATTTGTAAAACCTTAGATAACCCCTATAGAAACACCTACCCTTTAGCCCTATGTAATACTAAAACCTTGCTACAATTTAACCACTATGTCCCCAACATATACATATTCTTTTGAAAAACACAAAATATAATATAATATCCGAACACAAAAATACAATTTCTTGAACAAATCAAAAAAGAAATTCACGCCGTGCACATGATCAGTGCACTTCGAGCATTCTAACTTGATTCGAACAATTAATCACGGGATCCCCGTGAGCAGTCGAAATCGTATACAGATCGCTTAAAAACCTTACATGTTTACTGGATCGAACCGAAGGAAATGATTCCTACTTTTAAATCCACTTGCCACGAAATAGAACTTGCGTGTATTATATTGCCCCTCCGTATCAAAGCTGCCCGGTTTTAACAATAATTGCCACCGAGACTTCTGTGCACATGCAGCCCCTCAATAATGCCAAGGCCGCGATGAATGACAGTTACTTTGGCCGAGACAATTAAAGAGATATGAACCGTTCGATGAAGGATATTCTAGAAATTATTCTCATCGAACGGTCAGTGGCGACAGAACGTGCCCAAGGCTGCTTTCTTCGTTCCTTACCGCCAGCGGCGGACGTAGTTTTTTTTATGTCATTTGACGGTACTCGTGGACTGATAAGTCAGACAATCATGAAGCATGGGCTGGCCCCCACGGAAGCAGAATCACTGTCAGAATATCGCAGAGGTTACGCCGGGATTTTATAAAACAACTTGCCGGCGATTTTGAACTACCCGTGGTTTCAGGATAAAAATTATTTAAATGGACTATTTTTCTACAAAATTTTACGTAGAAAATTAAATATTCAGTATAGTTTTACAGATTAAGGTTCTAAAGGTATTCTCTTTTAAGGCTCTCTAAAGTTATTTATTTAGTGAAAATAAATTTTGCAATGACATTTTGAATAAACCATATACAAGACTGTCCCTGGCAAGTACGGTCGCGGTAAATGATACGCCACGTGGAACCACGGTGATGTTCGTGTCAGACAACTCAGCTTCCCGGCGTATACGTCGAAGGCAGACGATTTAGTAAACGTGAACCAGGATATGACTTGGCTCTGACACATCAGCGAGACTTTTCTTTTCTGTGGCTTCACGGGTCAAAATATAATAATAAATTAAAAATCGCGGACGATTAAAACCCTGGCAGTCTCAGCGTACAATGATGGCGCTTAAGACGGGGTTAAAAGGCATGCCGTCTGGCAGAAATGGAAGGAACGTGATGTTTTTATCGAGGAGTTAAATGGAATATTTATTATCTACCGACTTCACTTGTTGTGCCTGTGTTGTCTGAATTCTGGGAAGCTGTGGCAGTGAGCGACGGGCTGCTGGAGCCTG
>SNQJ01S0047920.1:13124-27123 GCA_010110895.2 Picea sitchensis | reverse complement strand
TCTCCTCTTTTCCATATCTTGGAATTGGCCCATTTATAGCCTTCAAATGGAACTGAAGGGACGAGTCGAAACGTTTCCAGTATATGGAAGGCCAAGGATCATAGATATCTTGTAGTGACATGGAAACCCGACACTAATTTTCATTTTTAGGCACAAATATCGATGTATGCGGGTTGTAGTGGTGCAGCCTACGTATACGCATGTTGTATAGTAGGCAAGATGTGTACATGTGGAAAAATGTCTATTTTTATCTCTGGGATTTTACAAACAAGGATGATAAGTCTGCATAGGGAAATGGAAAAAGGCCTTATGTGCAAGATTTCATAGGGTGAGGAAAATCTTGCTATAACACCAACAACTTGTATAGAGTTCCACATCGAACTCCCCTCATCAACACCATTGCTCCTCGTACCATCTTGCAAGTGCCCTTTCCCAATACAGTATCCACATCTACATCATCCAACGTGCTTACAAATATTAGGCTCCTAGCTAGTTTTAGAATGTGCAGAACCTCAGGGGGAGTTCTAATCCTTCCATCTTTTAGCAACAACTTAACCCTTCCACATCCCATGATTTTGGTTTTCAAGTCATCTTCTAGGAATACATCACCACCATCGTATTTTTCATATTCACATAACCACTCCCTGTGAGGAGTCATATAATATGATGCACCTGAGTCGATCAACCATACACCACGGTCTGCATGTGTACTTGTAGATGCCAGGTAAACATCACCTCCTTCTTGAGTGGAGGTTTTAGCCTCCATGGAAGAGTCATTATCAAATCCCTTTGATTTATCAACCTTATTAGACTTGCAATCTTTCTTATAATGCCCTGCTTTACCACACTTCCAGCATTTCCTCAAAGATTTTCCTAGAGACTTAGATATACCTGTAGATTTAGATATACCCCCCAAAGACTTACTAGGATTCCTGACTTGGGTATGGCCTCTTACAAATAAATCATTTGTGCTCTGACCATCCATGTTTTTCCACCTCATCTCTTCAGATAGCAAGGATGCAACTACATCCTCATACTTCAATGAAGATTGAGTGGTACTACCAATTTCTCCAACCAGATTATCCCAAGAGTCTGGAAAATAACATAAAAAAGTAATACACTTGTCTTCTTTTGCAATCGTAGTATTAATAGAGACAAGTTGACTTACCAGAGTATTGAAGGCATTTAGATGTTCTGTCACAGAATCTCCATCTTCAATCCTAAGATGATACAACTTCTTTCGAAGAAACAACTTTTTTACCAGGGACTTTGATTGATACAAATTCCCTAACTTATCCCATAGTTCCTTGGTTGTAGATTCTCCTGAGACATTCAACAACACTGAATCTGCCAAGCAGAGTCGAATAGTACTCCTTTCTCTTCTATCCAACTTCTCCCAATCTTCCTTCGACATACCAGTAGGTTGTGTACTAGTATTTTGTGTACCAGAATATTGTGTACCAGTTGATTGTGTGCTAGTAGACTGCGTACCAATAGGATATGTACCAGGATCCACAACGATCCATTGTTCTTTGTCTACAAGAACGTCCTCCATCTTGAGCTTCCATAGCTCAAAGTTTTTACCATTGAACTTCTCAATCTCGATTCTATAAGAGCTCACCATTCCTCTTTCTATGCTCAAATCACCACTGCAAAATCTCCTACTGAATCCAGGTTTATCACTGACCTAAGATAAACTTGATCTATCAAGACCGAGCCAAACCCTCAGTAACAAAGGTGTCCCCATGAAGCCAAAAATGAGCTATGATACCACATGTAAGTTTTAAACCTGCAAAGTAAAGCAATGCATACAGATTCTCCTAAACAAAACAGAAATTAATCAATGGCTCATACACACAGTACACAAAGATTTACGCTAGAAACCCTTAACCGGGAGAAAACCAGCCTTCCTTGGTGCCACACCTTTTAACTCTTTATTGTATTAATTTCACCATTCACAATACAATATATACAATATTTTAGGTATTGTGTAGCTACCAAAACCCTAATCCCTTAATCCAGGATTAATTTAGAAAACTGTTAAAAATAGCACTAAAATAACAAAAATCGCCAAGAACAGATGTTGACTCTGAAGCACCCACACACACACATGCAAAGAATATAACACATACCCAATAGTTGGGTCCACCAAAAAAAAAATATTGGAGAGGTATATCCACACAATCAGCATGGCATAAGGAATATTTTGAGATAGGTCTCCCAAAATGGTGTCGAAAGGGCCCAAAAAAGTTTTTTACACTACTAGGAGTATTACCCCAAATTGAGTATTACTGATAGAATTCACAAATTCCTTCTCAATTTATAGATGTGGGAATTTCACTACCAGACTGTAGAGGCTATAGTTGTAAGGTCCTAGGGAAAAACAAGTGTCAAGTGTTATATTTCTCTAATATACCAAATGGTCACCAACAATAGTACTCAGCTAAATTTCTCATGACACTAACTAAGGAGGGTATATTGTACCCTTATCCATACTACCAGATTCCCTAGTACATGATATTCATCTCCCTGAGAGTTCTTCTTAGTGTATTATAGCAACAATATGGCCACAATTTTATGTAAGGTTGATTCAAGTGCACCTAAAGGAACTTTGATATACCCTTGGGTACATGGAAGACAATTCCATATACAAGTGTTGTCTAATGCAATACTACTTGAACGGGTACCAATAGAGGTTACAAGGGTGTCTAGCCAGGTGACACAACTTGTATTTTTTGTGTGTTTTGTTCCTCAACCACAAGTTTACTCATCAAAAAATAGATCTCTATGTTATTTATAGATGCTAGAACATGTCTCTAGCCTTAAAAAAAAATTGAAAATTCTAAGGCATGCTAGCTAATGAAAGATCTTTGATACCGCTTGTAGTGTTCTTTAACCCTTAGACTTGAAACAAAAACTAGGTATACATACATTATAAATGTAGAAAACTATATACAAGAGATGAACAATATGAAATATGCAAAATATACCCTTGTATTATGACAATCAAAAGAAAGAAAGCAATGTTCACTTGCCTCTTATGGTGGGGCGACCTTTCACTAAGTAGAGCTCCAAATACAACAATAAGTAATCATGCAAATCCATGTACGAGACTGCATGCTACCTGGAAATTCCTTTCTTGGATACCTTCTCTCTCTCCATCTCTCTATCGATCAATCTACTCAAGTGTTCAAGTGTGTCTTAACTCACTACTTTGACTTGTCTTTATAGTTTTAATTGAGACCAAAACCTAACCTATTTTTGAGATTACTCCTAGTCTAAGTCATTCATGCATGAAATATACTTTTTACACTCAACCAATGATCCATATGTATTTCGGTGGCCTCCCACCTATTCCAACTGGCTCATTTTGGCAGTTTTACAGTTTGGCGATTTTTTCCTAGTTTTCGGGTTCCTTACTTCCAGGGCCATTTTGAGGCCCTAAACAACGTTTTTAGGGATCACCACAATCATACTATAAAGTTAGTTATGGAAACATGTGTAGTCCTTGGATAGACCTTTCCAATGGGCTATCGTGCGCCGAAAACAGAGATCGTATGCAAAAGTTACGACCCCGAGAAGTTGATGTACTAACATGCCCCAATGGGGCCCACATGACTTTTGGCACTTCATCTCCTAGGGTTAGGTTTTTGGATGTCTATTGTTTTTGGCATTCTGAT
Source organism: Picea sitchensis (assembly GCA_010110895.2). Classification (NCBI taxonomy): domain Eukaryota; kingdom Viridiplantae; phylum Streptophyta; class Pinopsida; order Pinales; family Pinaceae; genus Picea; species Picea sitchensis. The sequence goes on along the minus strand of SNQJ01S0047920.1, from coordinate 23,443 downwards.
TTATTGTAAAAATGCATTCATAGCCTCATTGTACTCATCTTCTTGTGAATGAGCACAACCGTCACATCTCTTCTTAGAGATAAGCCGCCATCATTCTAGCAAGCTTGTTTTCCGCTGCATTTTATAGTTTCAGCTTATTTCCTTACTGAATAGAAACCAGTTTTACTGTATATCTGTTATTATTTGTTAAGTATATTTTAATAATAATTTGTACTCATTTTGATCTACTCATAAAATCTGGATCAGTGGTATCAAAGCAGTTCGCTCCTTGTCGTTCTTATTGCATGTCCCCAATGAGGTCACGGTACAAAGAATTGGGTCTCGAGCTTATTTCTCTTGAGGAAAAAATCTCTCACATGCCCAAGCAACATCTCATGGCAGGAGAAAAGAAAGACAATGGGATAAGAGATCCTTTCAAAATGTTTCTCGAGGAATCCCTCACGCAACGGAGGAACAAGATGATGAATAGTTTTGCGCAAATCCTTCAGCGGCTACCAACAGGCGACGCATCTTCCTCAAATGGAGGAGTCGCCCCCTTCAAGGAACAAATAAAATTTAATATTCCTATATTTGAAGGTCATATAGATGTATATGTTGTAGACAAATGGTTGAATCTACTAGAAGGGTATTTCTCTATCCATAACTTCTCGAATAGAGAAAATATTACTTTTGCGCTCCTCAAAGTCGTTCCCCATGTCAAAGATTGGTGGGAAACTTTCTGTGAGCAAAAGGAAATAGAGGAACCCTCATTATTTATAGTCAGGGTCACCTGGGTTTCCTTTAGAAATGTTATTAAGGAATAATACTACCCTGTCATATGTTATGACGACCTATACAAAAAATGGACCACACTGCGGCAGGAAAGAGACCAAGCAGTGTCCAAGTTCATAAATATCTTCCATACCTTGCGCACCAAGCTGGGTATCAAAGATTATGAGTGACATCTGGTGCTCAAGTATCATAGCAGTATGCATAGATACATCCAGGCCGAAATGGAGTTTTTGGACATCTCGTCCTTTGGCACGTCCTACCGATATGTCGTCAAAATCGAACATAAGCTTAAACAAAAGATGCGACAATTTAGGCCTGGGAACCCCTCATAGCAAAAGCCATGAAAGGGCGGCCCCAAACCGTAGAACAAAGGACAGAGCAAATATGGACAGCCTTATAAAAACTAGTCCAAGCCGCAAGCAAAGAAGGACATCAGAAAGACAAATAAAGATATCGGGAAGTGGTGCGACTTCCATAAGAGCCCCTGGCATAACAATGTTGATTGCCGCTCAAATAAATCGCTGGTGGCTAAGGTGAAAGCTTATGAATCATATGCGGGTTCCAACTCTGAGTTAGAACTAGAAAGGGGGAGACGAATCATTGATGCAGAACCCAGTGTTACCGTTGCTACCACCAAGCTCCAGCCTAGTGAACCAGACGAGCTAGAGGAAGGTGAGCACCTTTTTCATTCATAGATGTGGGTGGATGGTACCCTGTTGCACTTCACCGTTGATAGCGGTAGCCAGAAGAACCTTTTCTCAACAGAGGTTTTCAAGTAGCTCGCCATGCCAAAAATGTCGCACCCACAGCCCAACACCATCGGATGGCTACTCCAAGGAAGCGATATCTGCATCATCCAACAATGCCACCTGTCATACGGTATCAAGCCCTTCAAAGACGAGGTATTGTGTGATGTTGCTCCTCTCAAAGTTTGTAATGTTCTTTTCGTCCAACCATATTTATGGAAACATCATGTTGTATATGATTCTTAGCCTCACATTGTTATTATTACTTTGAACAAGAAATTGTACAGGATACCCAAGGTAGTCCCACCTAGTGTTATTTCCTTGATCTTTGCCAAGCAATGCAGGAAGGTCATCTCTCAGACAGGGAAGTTTTTCTTCTTCTTGATTCTCTCTTAGAATGAGCGAAAGATCGCAGCCACATCCAAGGCCTCCGCGACCGACCTCTCCACACAACAGAAGCAATTGGATAAGTTTGTGGCAGAATACTCAGAAATCTTCTCCTGACCTACTGGGGTACCTCTGCACTGTCAAGTCAAGCATCCCATCAATCTGACCCCTAGTGCACCACTTCCCAATGGGCCAGTCTACCGTCTCTCTCTGTTAGAGAATGAGGAGATCAAGTGGTAGATCCAAGAACTACTCCATAAGGGGCACATATGTCCCAGCTCATCGCCTTGTTGGATCCTAATCATGTTGGTACATAAGAAATATGGAACCTGGCAACTCTGCATTGATTATCGGGTCCTGAATAAAATCACAGTCAGAAATCGATACCCAATTCCTCGAATCGATGGCCTCCTTGATCAGCTCACGGGGGACAAATACTTCATTAAGATTGATCTAAAGTCTGGCTACCACCAGGTCCCGATAGAATAAAAATATGTATGTAAGACCACCTTCAAGTCAAAGGAAGGTCTTTTTGAATGGTTGGTCATGCCCTTTGGTTTGAAAAATGCTCCAACCACTTTCATGAGGATGATGGACAATATCCTGTGACCATTCACCAATATTTTTGTAGTGGTGTATCTGGATGACATCCTCATCTACATCAAGACTTGGGCGGAACACTTGCAGCATATTGAGCAATTTATGCACAACCTGCAGCAGCTTAAGCTATACTCCAACTTGGAAAAATGCTCCTTCGACGTGGACAGGGTCCATTACCTGGGATACATCATTGATAAACATGGCGTACATGTGGATCCAGCCAAGATCCAAGTCATTTGTGACTAGCCAGCCCCAACCACACTCACTAAGCTTCGGAGCTTCTTGGGCCTTTCCAATTTCTACCGCAGGTTCATGTTGGGATTCTCCCATATTGCATGGGACCTAAGCCAAGTAACTAGGGGTGGTGGTAAGGAAACATTTATGTGGGGACAATCCCAACAATGAGCGTTTGATGATTTGAAGCAGTACTTGTGCTCAACCCCAGTAATTTCATTACCGAACCTGTAGTAGCCCTTCGAGATCGAGACAGATGCTTCAGACTATGTTGTGGGCGTCATTCTCACTCAACACGGCCACCCCATGGCCTATCATAGTGAGACACTATCATATTTTGTTCGTAAGTACCCTACTTAAGACAAATAAATGTACTCCATTGTGCAAGTCTTCCGCCAATGGATGTATTACATTCTTAGGAAGGAGACATTCATCCACACTAATCATAAGCCACTGCAGTTCATGCAGACACAGGGCAAATTGCAGAATGACTACCATCAAAAGTGGTCCACATAATTGCAGCAATTCCACCTCAACATCAAGTATAAAATAGGAAGTACCAACTAAGTCATTGATTTCCTCAGCAGACCGCCGGTCGTGACACTTACCACAATGCTAGACTCTTGCATCCCCGAGACCTCTAGATGGCCCCAACTCTATGAGACAAACTTGGACTTCGCCACCACCTACCAAATGTTGGGCACAAACGTAGTTGTCACTCATTTCCATCTTCATGATGGGTTGTTGTGCCTTCTGGGCCATATTTGCGTTCCATCAAGTGAGCCAGCAAAACTGATTTGGGATGCCCACTACAGCTGGGTGGCAGGACACTTCGACATTGAAAAGATAGTGGAAATGTTGCAGAAACATTTCTACTGGCCAAAAGTTCGATAGGATGTCAACAAGTATATCAGGTCCTTCACTGCCTGCGTTATTGCCAAACCAGCCACTAATAAACAGAGCCTATGCACCCCTCTGCCTACTCCTGATAGGCCATGGGAATCCATCTAAATGGACTACATGTCAGGCCTCTCGTCCACCAAGAGGGGAAATGACTGTGTGTTTTTGGTCATTGATCGCTTTTCCAAGATAGCGATTTTGGTCGCCTGAAAGAATAGCATCGTAGCAGAGGCCATTGCCAAGCTCTTCTTTGAGCGAGTCTGGGTACATTTTAGAATCCCACAAACCATTGTCTTAGATTGGGACAATCGTTTTCTCAACACATTCTAGTCGAGCCTCTGGTCACTGCTAGATACTAAGCTCACCAAATACACAGCCTTCCACCTCCAAAAAGATGGCCAAATCGAGGTCGTAAATCGAATGATCGTGCATATCCTACGCATGTAAAATTCCAAGAACCCTTGCACATGGCATGAGAGTCTTACCTATGTTCAACATAGCTACAAATGAGCCCATCATAGCTCAACTGGCCACATCCCCTTTCAGGTGGGTTGGGATTCCAACCATTGGGTCCCATAGATGTTGCACTACCCCTTGCAGTAACCTCGGTCAACGCATCTCCTGCTCCAACTAAAGTTGAAAAATCCACCCGGTTCATTGAGCAGATCCAACACATCCACCAACATGTTCAGGATATCCTACAGAAATCGAATTCCAAGTACAAGCAATGCCATGATCAACATCGGGTGCCACATAAGTTTCAGGTGGGAGACAAAGTTTGGTTGCACTTGCAAAAAGAACGCCTTACAAGGCCCCATTGGAAGCTTCTCCCAATTCATTATGGGCCGCACACCATCACCAAGGATGTGGGTGATAATTCTTTTGAGCTCAACATTCCTCCTTTCCTTGGCTTGCACCCAGTGTTCAACGTGGATCTCCTTCGGCCTTATTTCCCACCATTATTGGACACCTCAAATATTAAAAAATAGTTGACACCAACAGAGCTCAACCCCGAATGCATACAACAAGCATCCAATTATCATATTGTGGACACACATGTCAAGGGCACTCAATAGCAAAGGATCCAACTTTATCGAGTTGTCAAAGCACGACAGCTCCTGCACCAAGGCAAGTGTCTCACCCAGGGCCAAATTCAGCAGAAATTTCCTCATCTGATGGGAGAACTCAATGCAATGGAGACCATTGATTCCTAAGGGGGGAGGATCGATCCATATGGATGTCAGTGTCCTCCCACCTATTCCAACTATCTCATTTTGGCAATTTTCCAGTTTGGCAGTTTTTTCCTAGTTTTCGGGTCCCTGACTTCCGAGGTCGTTTTGAGGCCCTAAGCATCATTTTTAGGGCTCGCCATAGTTAGACTATAGATCGAGGCAAATTATGATGGAAACATGTGTAGTCCTCAGATAGAAATTTCCAACGGGCTATCATGCACGTAAAATGAAGATCGTATGCAAAATTTACGACCTCGGGAAGTTGATGTACTAACTTACCCCAACATGACCCACATGACTTTTGGCGCTTCATCTCCTAGGGTTAGGTTTTTGGATGTCTATGGTTTTTGGCATTCTGGTGTATTGTAAAAGGGCCTTCAGAGCCTCATTGTACTCATCTTCTTGCGAATGAGCGTAGTCGTTGTTAGGACCCTGAAATGTCCCTTTTTCACTACATCATTCAACCTTCTCATTCCTAAGCTAAATGACTATTATAATGAGAACCAAGACCCTTTTTCCCAAGCCCACTTCGAGAAACTCCCTGTTGTCACAGCTATGCGCAAATCCTGGAAGCTGTTACATGACTTCTGCAATGGATTCCCATCAATCTTGGAAGCTGTTACACAACTGCTATGACAGAAGCCTATTAATATCGGAAGTTGTTACAATAGACACCACCAGTCCTGTTGTGATACGGTTGCTGCAACACCTGTTGATTAGAATGTTGGCTCACAATGTTGATGAAGGATAATTCAAGATTTTTTATTAATGATATCTAATGAACAGCCTGAGAATCGGGGATTCTCAAGACTGTTCTGTTTTTGAACATTGAACGACTCTGAGTTTAAATAGCAGAGCTTTTGTAATGTAAAGGGTTGTTAGTCTTTTTCTTGGAACTGAAATAAATGAGCGATTATTGTACACAGACATATTTTTGGCAATTGAATGAAGAAGTGGATTGAATTTCTTTAGCAGACTATAACCTATCTTTTTGAGTGGATTCGGTGAGAAGGAAAGGGCCCACCTTCCTCACCGATTCCCCTCTGTTTCGAATTCTAGATTTAGTCATTTTCATTGTGAATGGTTTAACTATTAGATAATTTTGAATACAACTGTTGTTATAGTTTAGTTCCTTCTTGGTAAATGTGCATAAACTTGTCTCATGAGAATTAGAAGTCAATTGCTGAACATGGCTGGAGAACTACTTTTCATTTTTCTGCATGAGGTTAAAATCTTGCTTTGGAGAATTAAAAGTGTGAAGTAGCTTCTTGTAATAAGTAGATTTCCCTTCAGCAATAGTATAGAATTTCTTCCTGCAAAAGTAAATTAGAAAGTTAGATTAAGGCAGGCAATTCATTTTTTTTGTAGATTCATCAGTTTAAATTGCAATTATGATTTTAAGTCTGTAGCACTCCAGCCATATCAGCACAATTGTGTTAGCGATAATGTTTGTTTGATTTGTTAAAAAGAACTTCCCTACTATAATTAGATTAGAAATGCTTTCATAATCTAGCATAGACTGTGCAGAATTATCATGAAATAACAGACTTCCCTGGGTTGACAATTTATATTGAACACTTTGATTTTCCATTCAATTAGACAATTAAAGTGCCCAACATTTTGGCGTCGTTTTCGGGGAAGATAATTGTAAATTTTGGTAAGCACACTAGTTTTTTTTTAAGAATGAATAGTCTGCATGAATCACCAAACGCGAGAACGAACCCCCCAAAATACTAACATTACAGGCACCAGAGGACGTGGAGGAAGAAATCCTAACATACTGAGAAGACATACCATTGTTGATGAGATTATAGTTAGAGCAGATTCTTCTTCAGGATCCATTTTTTGCCCTGCCAATCCTCCAAGAGGAAGTGATCCGCAGTCAGTAGAAACACCCCCTCTTGAAACATCATTCTCATCAAGGGCTGAAGCTGAAATCCAAGCTGAAGATTTGTCACCAACAAATCAGCAAGCAACACTGAAGAACATTGAGGATCAAGGCAGTATAGCTTGGAACCGAGAAAACCTAGAAGAAGTTGTTTATCAAATCAACGGTCGGATAGTCACTAAGGAGAATACTCACCACTATACTACAACGACCTCAGATGCTTGTGCAACCTAACCCAAACCCAAATAATAAGGCCGTTCAGAACATAGACATACATAATGTGCTAGGCTTATCTATTACTCCTATGCCTTGTGATGAAATAAAATTAAGATCAGGGAGAATAGTTGAGCCAATAGTTGAAGATGCTCCATATTCAAAATCAGATAAGGAATCAGGGGAGAGACCATCTGTTGATACAGAAGAAATTGACCAACCCATTCTAGAATCAGCAGACCCACCATTCCCTGAAAGACTAAAAATTACCAAGCCTGTGGAATTACCATCTTTCAATCTCCTTGGAGAATTGCAAAATCTACACGTTAATATTCCACTACTGCAAGCAATAAGGGATGTCCCTATTTATGCCAAGACTGTGAGGGATCTCTATATTAGAAAACCTAGATGAAAACCTAAATATCCCCTCGTAGTGCATGTAGTGGAGGATTTGTCTGAGCTAATGCTAAGAAAAACTCCACCTATTAAATATGGCGACCCAGGAAACCCTTGCGTCACAGTTAAAATTGAACATACATCTATTTCACATGTACTAGTTGATTTAGGGGCAGCAAATAACATCATGCCAATAGAAACTACATATTTGCTGCAACTCGGAACAAAAATATGACCTACTCCTACTGTTCTAGAATTAGTTGATCGCTCTACCATCAGACCAGAAGGAGTAATCGATGATTTAGTTATTTTAGTAGACTCATGGGAGTATCCTACTGATTTTGTCGTGTTGCAGCCCAAATCCAATCTGGGAAGCCATCCTCTAATTCTGGGACGACCATGGTTAGACACAACTGATGCCTTCATAGGTTGTCGATCTGGTTCTATGACCATCTCTGATGGTTACGACACAAAAAAACTTGCCATGTATCCTCATGCTACACCCAGTGAAGAACCTGAAAACTCTCTATGGATGGACACTGAGGCTGAAAGTGCTCTGCCTATGCTAACTATAAGAAAGGCCCTGATTTTCAAGGACGAGACAGAGGATGAGTTAATCAATTGTTTTCTTTGTGACCCCTCTGTTGTTACACAGCACACGCACCACCAATTGATCAGAGTCTTTGACCCTATGGCCCAGGAAGAAATGAACTCGGAAATGTTCTCAGAAACTGCTGGCAATCAGAGTGATTCAACTGTAACAGCAGATGATGAAACAACAACAACTGAATTATTTCCTAAAATCAGTTCTAAGAGCGTCGTTGTGGAAATCGAACCTAGAAAAACCTTGAACATCAATCCCGATCTCTCCAACACTGAAACTCGTCGACTGATGAATTTGCTGATTGAACATAAAGAAGCATTTGCATGGGATTACATGGATATGAAAGGCATCCCCTCTGAACTATGCACCCACCATATATACATCAAAGAAGAATGCCAACCCATTTGCCAACCGCAAAGGAGGATGAACCCAAACCTTAAAGAAATTGTTAAGGAAGAACTTCAGAAACTCCTCAACGCCAGATTCATCTATCCTATATCAGACAGCGAGTGGGTATCACCATTGGTTATTGTGCCTAAAAAGAATGGTAAGTGGAGAGTGTGTGTGGACTATATAGCCCTAAATAAGGCAACGCAGAAGGATCATTTCCCTCTGCCATTTATTGATCGGGTTTTAGATAACTTAGCCGGAAAAAAATATTTTTCTTTCCTAGATGGATTCAGTGGCTATAACCAGATACAAATTTCCCCTCAGGACCAAGATAAAACCACCTTTACTAGCCCTTGGGGTACATTTTCCTACAAGGTTCTCCCATTTGGCTTGTGTAATGCACCAGCCACCTTCCAGAGAGCTGTGATTGGTATTTTCTCTAATATGGTGAATGACTGTATGGAAATATTCATGGATGACTTTACACGTTATGGGACTAATTTCAAAGACGCTTTGTCTAATCTAGAAAAAGCGCTCAAAAGATGTAAACAGTCTCATCGTTCTTTAAGTACAGAAAAGTGCCATATGATGATGCGCGAAGGGGTAGTGCTGGGACACTTCATCTCTTATGCAGGGATTCAGGTAGATCCAGCCAAAATCCAGGTAATTTTGGACATTCCAACTCCATCAACTCAGAAAGAGGTAAGAAGTTTTTTAGGGCACGCCGGGTATTACAGGAGATTCATTAAAAATTTCTCTAAACTTGCCTCTCCATTGTTTTTCTTACAAACAAAAGATGTTAACTTTCATTGGACTGATGACTGTGAATTGTCCTTTGTATATCTTAAACAGAGATTGTCTACAGCTCCCATCTTGAGAGGGCCCAATTGGGCTCTGCCTTTTCACATTTCTTCAGATGCCTCAGACACTGCAATTGGTGTAGTACTAGGGCAACAGGAGGACAAAGAACCCTACGCTATCTACTATATCAGCAAGAACATGGCTCCTGCTAAGTTAAATTACACAGTTACTAAAAGAGAATTCTTGGCAGTAGTATATGCAATCAATAAATTCAGGCATTATGTAACTGATTACCCACCTTTTATCCATACTGATCATTCAGCCATAAAATATCTAATGAATAAACCTATTACTAATGCCCGAGTGACAAGATGGTTGTTACTACTGCAAGAATTTGACATCACTATAGTGGATAGACCAAGAAAAGAAAATGTGGTTGTTGATTTTCTCTTAAGATTACATATAAATGATGATAATTCACATGTAGATGATTCCTTTCCTGATGAACATTTGTTTGCAGTATCTGCTCACTCACCTTGGTATGTAGACATTGCTAATTATCTGGTTGCAGTGAAGGTACCTCCACATCTATCTCCTAGGGAAAGAAGGAAAATTATTCGAAAGAGTGTTAGGTACAGTTGGATAGGACGATACCTCTTCTACACAGGCTTGGACCAAGAAATTAGGAGATGTGCGAGGGATGATGAGGTTTATGATCTACTGAAAGCTTGCCATGATGGCCCTTGTGGGGGTCATTTTGCTACAAAAAGGACCAGGCATAAAATTTTAAGGATGGGCTATTATTGGCCCAGCATATTTCAACATGCCAAGAATTATGTCCAAGCTTGTGATAGTTGCCAACGCATGGGTCAGCCAACTCACAGGGATGAAATGCCACTCTAGCCTCAGGTAGTGTTAGAGCCTTTTGAGAGATGGGCCATCGATTTTGTTGGACCCATTCACCCACCTTCCAATCAGAAAGTCTATATATTGGTTTGTACAGATTACATGACCAAGTGGGTGGAGGCAAAAGCACTTATCAGAGCGTCAGAAGAGGTTGTCTTAGCATTCTTGTTTGAAAATATATTTGTTAGGTTTGGCGTTCCCAGAGAACTGGTCACTTATGGAGGACCCCCTTTCACATCACATAAATTTGA
>SNQJ01S0047920.1:0-13074 GCA_010110895.2 Picea sitchensis | reverse complement strand
GAAGCTCTACTCAGTAAATATCATGTTTTACATAGAATAGCTTCTCCATACCATCCACAAGGCAATGGCCAAGTGGAAAGCACCAACAAAGTTATCGAAGCCATTCTTACTAAAACAATGAGAGAAAATCATAAGGATTGGTCTGACAGATTGCATGAAGCTCTATGGGCTTACCGAACTACTTGGAGGAGCACAACTGGTTTTTCTCCTTACGAGCTGGTATATGGAAAAAGCCCTGTTTTCCCATTGAATTCAAAATCAAAACCTTAAGAATTGCATTAACAATCAACCTCGACTTGACTATGGCACAGAAAGCCAGACTGCAGCAGCTTAATGAGCTTGATGAAAAGCGTTTGGATGCCATCCATCAAACCACAATGATTCAACAACAAAGAACAAAATGGCATGACCGAGTCATTAAGAAGAAATTATTCCAGAAAGGGGATTGGGCTCTATTGTATGATTCACGCTTTAAGGAATTTCAAGGTAAGTTGTGTACATGATGGCTAGGGCCTTACGAGGTAGACACCGTCTTTCCCAATGGGACAGTTCGGTTGATTACTATTGATGTATCCAATACACACTTACATGCAAATGTTCATCGCCTACATCTATATCAGTATCCACTGTCCAAGACATAATTCAAAACTAGCTATACAGCTGATATAGATTATCAAATCTTAAATGGAAAGGAGCTTGCTCCTTCCCCTTCTAAACTTTAGGACTTCTTTTGCTCAGACTTTGTATATAAATAATCTCAGCAAAATTTGCATTTCTCTGTTTTTAGTTGAAAATTTTCTATTTTCTTTACTATGCTAATAAAGCTTTGAAAGGTATAAGGCAATTATGTGTGTGCAAGTAGATTTATGAACAGAAGGAAACGATGAGTTCATAGAAGTTGAAAAACTTCCTAGAAACGAAGTGAGGTAGCGTTTGGCCGATTTCAATGTTGTTACACCTTCTTCCGATAAATTGGCTGATTTCAATGTTGTTACACCTTTCTCCGATGAATTGGCCAATTTCAATGTTGTTACACCTTTTTCCAATAAATTGGCCGATTTCAATGTTGTTACACCTTCTTCCGATAAATTGGTCGATTTCAATGGTGTTCCACCTTTTTCCGATAAATCGGCCGATCTCAACGTTGTTACACCTACCTCCGACATTTTTGAAAAAAAACCTGCTAATACACTAATTACTGTTGTTCTTTCTTGCCACTTCACTCTTTCTTTTTGCCGATACTACGGCTCCAGCCCTCCAATATTTCATGCAATAGCACCACTGATTAGACAATACTGATGCTTTCTATCCAAAAGTGATGCTTCATTATGACCTGACTTCACACTCGGCAATTTCCAGTTGGCTAACTACAGTAAGGACTACGTCTCTACATAAGCTGTCATTTCTCTCATGATCCTTCATCATGCCAGCCATCACGTGCCATTTCAACGGTGGTTGGATTGTGTGGTTACTCCGACAGGTCGTTATGTGAGGGTTGCCAAGAATGGGAGACCGATGGTTTAATAGAAAAACACATCTTCCGGATGCACAGAAGGGGTTCCTCGTCAACACTGAGTGAGTTCAGACCAAGGGCAGAGGTGTAGACGTCAATTCCTTACCAGAGCCATGGGGGAAAGTTGCAGAATTTCTTAAAAGGTACATTACCTGCGAAGGTCGATACCAAGTTGTTTATTTTTCTGATTTCATCTTATTATCACATCTGCGACATCAGAAATTGATAAACATTCCTTATTTTTTCCTACAATCATTGTATAACATGGCCCATTTTGTAAAAAAATCCAAGAGCCCCAAGAACTTTGTTTCTAATCATAGACTCATCGGCCTATTAATTCGCAGAGGTATGGGCATTTCCAATAACCCATTACCTGCTGCAGCAGACCATCCACAGTCTGTAAATCCAGAAAGGATTGCACCAGTCCTTGAAACTACAACCCACGGACCTCTTCCAGAGCCTCTACCCTCGGCTGCAACAGCAGTCCAAACCCCTACTGTCATTGTCTGTAAGACGACTCAAAAAAGAAACCGTGTAACTTGAAGCCATCTTGGCACCAAACAAACAAGCCTCAACGACTTTGCATCACAACAACCTGCAGTGGTGGATGAACAAATAGAGGAAGAGCCAACCACTCGACCAAAACATGTGTCACAGCATTTGGCTACAACACCGATTATTGAAATCCAACCCCCTGCCTCTGACAAGAAAAACCCTGCTCCTACCTCTGCATTACCTAAAAAGCAAGCAAGGATAGCACGGTCCACTATAACATCAAGACTGCTTACCCCCTCTGTTGTTGCACCAACTATCACACAGACCCCTCCTATTGTTGCTGCAATCACACAAGATTCTCCTATTACTGCTATAGCCGATCAAGCACCTACTAGCATTACCTATGCATCTTCGCAGAAAAGGAAACGTCCATTTAAAGGAAAACCTCAGAGATCCATTGATCAAATTGGATCAACATCAAATCAAAACCCTCTGGCTACTGTGACAGAGAATTCTACAGGGGTACGAATACCAGGTTTTACCTTATGCCCAGAACTGCAGGAAACTATCTTCTCCTTTCAAAATGAATGTACTCAATTCACAGCAGAATCATCGGTGCTGCCTGATGATTATGCGCATCCCATGTTCGTTGATGATATGCAGATCATCGCAGACCCCAGTATACCAGAATATCCTCCTTGTGTGCTTGAGGAAGAACATCATGTTCCTCCTCCAACAACGAAGAAGAAAACCACTACTTTCATTTCTACTTTACCCAGGAGAAAAACGAGGTCCACCAGGTCTGTGGAAGCTGCAATTGGAAGGCAAGAGTTGGAGCAGGTCGTTCCTATTCTTCGTCCACTGTCATCTATGGTTGATATAGGGACAGTTCCACAAGAATCAACTGTCCACGTCGAGACTGATCCATAAGAACTAGTCCTGACAGATACAACTGTTACACCAGAACCAGCTGCTCCATAGAAGATTGTCCTACCAGAGTTAGTAATATTGGAACCAACCGACAATGTCGAGACTGCTCCATAAGAACCAGTCCTGACAGACACAGATGTTCCACAAGCACCAACTATCCATGTCGAGACTGATCCAGAAGAACCAGTCCTGATAGACACAACTGTTACACAAGAATCAGCTCCACAGCATGTTGAGGATGTACCACTTGCCCAATTGTTTGCCCAAATAGAGAAAAAGATCAAGAATACAAAAAATTCTAGGATCACTGCACTATAACAGAGAATGATAACCTCAAGGCAGAATTAAAAACCCTGAAACAGGAGGTGGCAGTTGCCCGACAGAAGAATCTAGAAGGGATAACCATGGACATCCTAGCACTGACAAAAGCTGTTTTGGGCATAAACAAAGAACTCATGTGTTTTGAGTGTGGAAAAACTTACTATGAGGCAGGATATGAGGTAGTCAAAGTTCCAATTGCTACAGGACCAACAAATGTATCAATCAAGACTAAACATGGACTTCCTGCTACACAAAAATCAGTAAAATAGAGGATATCTCATCGTCATAAATCAGCTCCTGGTATACCAGAAGCTTGCAAACAAGAACCTCTATTTTCTTCACGACTTGTTACTCAAGCAACTCAAACTGATCATGTTCTCAAGCATAAAGAAACCCAAACAGATTGTTGAATCAGCAGATTTTCTTTTTGACACAACATTCTTCATTATCGGCACTTAGAAATTTCTCTTAACAATTTTTCACTGGAGGAGATACTGATCTACTTCAACTACAAAATAAGGTTTGAATGTGTTTTGCATGAGGACATGCAATGTCTTCAGTTGGGGTGTATGTTAGGACCCTGAAATGTCCCTTTTTCACTACACATTTTGATCATTCAACCTTCTCATTCCTAAGCTAAATGACTATTATAATGAGAACCAAGACCCTTTTTCCCAAGCCCACTTCGAGAAACTCGCTGTTGTCACAGCTATGCGCAAATCCTGGAAGTTGTTACATGACTTCTGCAATAGATGCCCATCAATCCTAGAAGTTGTTACACAACTGCTATGACAAAAGCCTGTTAATCTCGGAAGCTGTTACAACAGACACCACCAGTCCTGTTGTGATACAACTGCTGCAACACTTGCTGATTAGAATGCTGGCTCACGATGTTGATGAAGGAGAATTCAAGATTTTGTATTAATGATATCTAATGAACAACCTAAGAATTGGGGATTCTCGATACTGTTCTGTTTTTGAACACTGAACAACTCTGACTTTAAATAGCGTAGCTTTTGTAATGTAAAGGGTTGTTAGTATTTTTCTTGGAACTGAAAGAAAGGAGCGATTATTGTACACAGGCATCTTTTTTGCAATTGAATGAAGAAGTGGATTGAATTTCTTTAGCAGATTGTAACCTATCTTTTTGAGTGGATTCAGTGAGAAGGAAAGGGCCCACCTTCCTCACCGATTCCCCTCTGTTTCGAATTCTAGATTTAGTCATTTTCATTGCGAATGGTTTAACTGTTAGATATTTCTGAATACAATTGTTGTTACAGTTTAGGTCCTTCTTGGTAAATGTGAATAAACTTGTCTCATGAGAATTAGAAGTCAGTTGTTGAACATGGTTGGAGAACTGCTTTTCATTTTTCTGCATTAGGTTAAAATCTTGTTTTGGAGAATTAAAAGTGTGAAGTAGCTTCTTGCAATAAGTAGATTTCCCTTTAGCAATAGTATAGAATTTATTCCTGCAAAAGTAAATTAGAAAGTTAGATTAAGGTAGGCAATTCATGGTTTTTGTAGATTCATCAGTTTAAATTGCAATTATGATTTTAAGTCTGTAGCACTCCAGCCGTATCAGCACAATTGTGTTAGCGATTTGTTTGATTTGTTAAAAAGAACTTCCCTACTACAATTAGATTAGAGATGCTTTCATAATCTAGCATAGACTGTGCAGAATTATCTTGAAATAACAGACTTCCCTGGGTTGACAATTTATATTGAACACTTTGATTTTCCATTCAGTTAGACAATTAAAGTGCCCAACAGCCGTCACATCTCTTCTCAAATTTAAGCTGCCACCATTCTAGCAAGCTTGTTTTCCGCTGCATTTTACAGTTTCAACTTATTTCCTTATTGAATAGAAACCAGTTTTTTGTATATCTATTATTTTGTGTTAAGCATCTTTTAATAATAATATGTATTCATTTTGTTCTGCTCATAAAATCTGGATCAACTAATAAAAATAAGACTTTCACTTTTTAACTAAAGTGAATTAGAAAATTTCAATTCTCGCTAACTCAATAAGTTAAGGTGTGGGTTTCGTTCGCTAGGTGACTCGAGTTCAATACCCTTACGGTGAGTTTAGTGGGGAGGATGCACCTAAAAATCCATCCATGTTAAGGGTTGGTGTGGTCAAAGCTGGGTGTGATCCCCAGGTGATTTTGACGACTTAGATACCCTTGGGTTGTGGTTTCTTAGCCAGTGGCTAAAAATGTTGGCCTCCCAGGTTACGGGCACATTTCTAATAAACAAAAAACAACGTGAATTAGAAAATAGAATGACTTTTTCAAAAAGAGAATTAATTTTTGAAAATTTCTTGAACTAATTCATGTCTGAGCTATAATTCTCAAAACTCCCTCTTAGTGAGGAATGAATTATGCACCAATGCAAGTTTGTCTATGAATGCCTCAAACTTACCTTTTTCCAAGGGCTTGGTTAGAATATCAACTACGTGTTTATCCGTTGGAATATATTGGAGCTTCACTGTTCCCATTCAAATCATATCTCGTATGAAGTGATCTATGCTCTTTGTTGAGTTAAGTGCCATGGAAGTCTACCTCCTATTGAGCCAAGATATAATGATAAGCTAAAGCAACATCCTAAGGCACTCTTCTTGTCTGTTGCATTTCCTTCCCAATATGAGTTTGTATACACCTGCAAATTCACTTCACCATCTCTAATATATCTCATACCATACTCCACTGTGCCCCTCAAATATCTGAGCACATGTTTTTCTACTACCTAATGTTCCTACCTTGGCTCCACTATGAACTGACTCAAGGTATTCACTACAAAAAAAACATGGCACTCCTTCCCACTTACTTCAAAGCCTCAAGGTTATTTTGTCTACTTGAAAACTAGAGAAAAAGTCTCCTCATGGTCCACTCCCTCTCTCTAGGAGTACCCTCTCACCACAAACCTCACTTTGAACTTCTCAGTGTTGCCATCTACAAGATGCTTGATCTTGTAGAGCCATCTAGAACTCGCAATTGACTTCACCTTTGGTCTTGGCACTATGTCCCAAACATCATTCTTCATGATGGAGATGTACTCCTCCACCATGATATCCTTCCATACCTACTGGTATGTTGTTTCCTAAAAAGAGGAAGGCTTAGAATCTAAATTGTTCCTCATCAATGCCATATAGTCAGGAAACTTCTTCAGAGGTCTACTCTCTTTAAATTTACTCTTAGGAATCTCAACATGCTCTTAAGAATCCCTCAATGTCTGACTAAACCATCGACATATCCTAACAGAAGTGCAAGGGGCTATCATCTCCCCTTATCTACTTGAATATTGTTGTACTTCTCTATAAATCAATATTTATCCTAGCTCAACCTTCAAAGCTTCTTTCTCCACATCCTCTATCACTAGGTCTAGAATCTTCTTAGACATATGCTTGTTTCTTGGGAAAGCAACCTTGGCCAAATGTGCACCCTCTACATACACCATGCTCCTTAACTCTTAACTCTGGAATACCTATGACTATCTCCCTCAAAATAGGAAACCCCTTGTGATGCAAGTGCCTCATCCTCTTTTGCCACAACTTGCACAAGTTTTCACTATCATGCACCAAGGCTCGAATATGTTCACACTGCAACATGTAAAACTTACCTTCTCTAACTCTTATTACCTGAATTGTATATGGGCTAGTGATCCAGGAGGATCCATGAATGCTCACAGAGGCCCAAGAAGGTCTAGAACATCCACAGAGGTCTAGAATGGTTCAAAAATGCTCAAAATTCAATCATTCCAAATAGTCTCTAAAATGTTATCAATGCATGTATCTCGGTGAAATATTTCCAACGACACAAGAATTTCCTCAAACAAAGTTCATATGCAAAATTTATGACCAGTCAAAGTTCCATTCAAACCATGGGCAAAAGTCAAAGGTCAAAGTCAACAGGGTCAACAGGGGTGACACGTGTCACCACTAAAAGGATGACATGTGGCATGACCATGCAGCAGATGTGTTGGAAAGTGACTCAGCATCCTTACATCTAGGTGGACTAATCATTGGTTGACATGTGGCAAGGTTAGACCAATGACAGGCTACCATGTAGTGACCTCCCATTGGCCATTAATGGTCATGGTTTACCAAAATTATGGAGTCAACAACGGTTGAACCCACGACCTCCATAAACCTTACCAAAGTCTCCTCTACCAATGTGCCACATGATAGTTACTTAACCATAATGGGCGTCGTTTTGATTTGAACTTACATATTGTAATAGGCGGCGGCAAAAGGGACGAGGGCCTAAGCCCTCGACCCATAGTTCTATGGTGTATATCATATAAATATGACCACTGTATGTTCCAAAGGGAGTTCAAACCATATTCCATATATATAAGTAATGTATGGTTTTATAACCATATACCAACAAAAACAATGAATAGACTAGCGGTCAGTGAGGCTTGAACCCCCGACTCACCACATATATGCACCAACACTTAACCAATTCCGCTACAAGTGCGGGTTTTTTTAGGGACCCGCCTAACAAATAATTAATGCCGACCATGGATTGTGGATGGTGGTTAAGGGGTGCGTGCCCTATTTAATGGGTGCATAGATTGAGAATTGTACAGATAGACTCATCATCTATGTAGATTTATGTCTCGAAGTTCATGCCCGAGGGTACAATGACTTTGAGGCTACACCATAAAGCATGTTGAGAGGTCCGTTGATGATATTTTAAGAACTTAATACTCATTTTTCATGATTTTTCACAAGGAATCCAATGGTGCATTATGTTTTTGGGTTTGAGCAACGCAGAAAAGGATCATTGTAAAACACAAGCATTTGAGCATTACTAAAGAGGTCTCTATTGGAAACAGACCTGGATACATATCCCAAATTGGGTGAACTCCGTTATCAAACTTATATATGTGATATTATCATTGTTGTTCATTTTGTGCTCAATTATTTGCAAGTTGCTTATCATTAAAGTGTATATGGTTAGATAAGTATTTCACATATAAATTGCAAACAGTCAAGCGATCATTATTATTTCAAAGATCAAGTAGATGTTTATATGTATTTAAAAACTAATCAGCATCTAAGGATTTTCGAATCAAGTTGATACCAGAGCTAGTTTGACAAGTGTTTGTGAGTGAATGCTTACAAGTGCCTAACTCAAACTTGGTAAAGGAGAGCTTGCAAGTTATGATTATGAGATTGAAAGAAGACTTTGTAAACATCAGATGGCTTTCGAAGGAAAGGAAGGGGAAGATATTCCCATGATTCTAGAAGAAATGATGGATACACTTCGCTTGATGAGTGAGATAATAGATAATTTTCAATGAAGAATTCAAAATCCCGTAAGTGGAGACTCTTCGGTAAAAGGAGAAGGAGGAAGCAAAGGTGGTGGACCTTTAGAGCCCCCTTCACCATCCTCATCCTCTTCTAAGGAAAGTGAACATTATTCTCATAAAAATAAGTCCTCTAAGAAGTCTAATCATAATCTGACTTTATTAAAATTGGATGTCAAGTTTGAATTTCTGACCTATGATGGAGAATTGAATGTTGAGAAATTGGACAATTGGATCAAGCAAATATGTTGGATTACTGAGAAGGGAGTGAATTAGTAATAGATATTTTTAATCCTTTTTAATCATAGTATATAAGTGTTGTTTATCTTTATGATCAATTTACCATTATCATTCAACAGGTGCAGAATAAATAAACCATTAACAATGAGAAATCATACACATACACAGTACACCATTATTTTTACGTAGAAATCCAATGCGGGAGAAAACCATGGAATGTTTTTTCTTATATGTCTTTAAGAATTACATTCATTGGAAGCACCAAATTCCTTTGTTCTCCAACTTCAACTAGAAGGAGGATCCAACCCCCTATATTTTCAATCTACAACCTTAGGGAAGCTCCAACTCCCAAATTCTCTGGCTACAACCAGAAGGAGGCTAAAACCCTCTATGTTCTCTAGCTACAACCACCTATCATTTCCCCGTCCAACCACCATGAAATATAAGTGAAATGATGAAACCACTGTGAAACTGTCACTGTGAGATATACCACTGTAAACATGCACCAATATGTGCCAACAACTTGTAACCAACCTGTACCAATAGCCTATAATCAATCATGTACTAGAAGTCAGCTTGTACCAACAAATACTAACAGGTACGTGACCTGTATACGTTGCAACTCATGTATGTATGTGTCATGTCTATACTTCAGCCTATGTATGTACATTGCATGTCTATACTCCAACCTATGTATGTATGTTTTATGTCTATACTACAGCCTATGTACACCTTCAGAAAGCTATGGTTTTCACCTTTTCTGAAACTCGGACACTTTGTTGCCTATGTCAAATCAAGCTGCAATCTGTCACTGTGTCCAATCTGTAGTTGATCCCTATGCATACATCATCATACATATCCCTTAACCAAGTGAATCTATATCTCTCTAGTCATGTTCCATACATGTGTATGTAATCATGATCAATTTTAATAACCATCACATGAACTATACATCAAACCCTCATTGATATGCAGCTTCAAACTTCACAAACAACTTCACAATCACTTCACAACCAAAATCCCTCAATCATGTACCACAAAAACCCTCAACACTAACAAGATGTACCAATGATAAATATCAGATATAACAACACTGTATTTATGTAGATCTGACTTATACAGTAATTGTCATACAACTAATATCATTTCTAGGGAAAATCCTCAAACCCCCATAACCATATCTCATGAAGACAATAATATCCAACTAGTCATAAAAAAAAGACATACCTTTTGAACCTGTAGATAGATATGATGTACCTGATCACTGTAGACCTTCCTGGGAGCTTGCTTTTAGACTCTGAGAATCTGACACCCTCAACAACTCAAGATTTCATGGATTTTCCAATTGTATGCACCATTTTATATTGATAGCCCGCGTACATACACGAACTCTTCCACTTCATCCTATGTGCACCTCAAAAACTAGGGCTTTTTTAGTATTTCTGCAACTCTGAAACTTTCGTCATCAACCCTTCTTGCTTCCTCGGACTTGCATAACTTCAGATGTATCAATGAGTACCTACAATAAACCTTACACAATAATAGATATTCAATGTGCTAAATAGGTGATAATAAGAGACCCTTACTCTCTTATTTATACTCTCCAATTAGCTTCCTGTAGGGGTTAACTTCTAACCAACTTAACCCAACTTCCTTCTTTTAGGGATAACCCACTTCTAACCACTTGTCCACTTATAACCACTTTATCCACAAATAGTAAACTCTCCACTTCTAGTTGCAACTAATTTATTTTTAATTATTTTCTTATTGCAACAATTTAACCCATGATTAACTACTAGTTTCACCCACTTTGACTTGCCAACTTCTTCTAATGGTTTCTAGAATAATTTGACTTCTTTGACCTTCTAGGGGCTTCTAGATAACTCAAGAGGGTTCTCCAACTTGACAAGGCCATAACTCTCTAACCATGAGGAGTTATGTGATGTTCCACATATCACCGGAAATGACATCACATGTGTTATCCATATAGAGTAGTCTTACCTGCAAATTCATTGATCTTCATACCTTTATACCTCAAACAATCTTGAGTCCCTTAACCATATTGTTGGGGCTACTGAAATTTCTTCAAGGGTTGACATATATGACAACCAACCCAACTAATCAACAATCTCCCCCTTTGGCATTGATGGTGACACTATGATGTAATATTGAAGTTGTTGGTTGTGGATCCTGATTATCTTCTTGATTCAGAGGTCTTTTACTTTCAGCCATGTTTATACCCCATGAAGTATTTACACCCCAGAAGTATGTACACTCTTCCATGTGAGGGAGTGCAGAGGGGGGGTACCCCCTCTGCGGGGTCCGGGGGGTCTGGGGACAAGCAGGCCCCCAGCGGGGGTTCGAGGGCGAAGCCCCCGAAGGAAAATTTTCCTTGTAAATGTATATTGTAATTTCATTGTAAATATGGACCGTTCATTATAAGGTCGCAGATCTAACGATAGAGATTATGTTAGGGTTTTTTTCCCTATAAGGCAACCCTCTTTTATGAGGGAAATGTATTGCGGCTATGGTCGATGGCGAATATTGTATTCTGAGAGAGGAGACTGTGAAATAAAGAAGAGGAAGTTACAGTGGGTTTTGTTGTAGGTTGTATCCCTTCATTTGCTAGATAATAATAAAGGAAGGACCTAGCAATTTCTCTGGTGGACGTATCCCACACTGGGTGAACCACGTAAATCTGTGTCTCTCTTGTATTGTGTATCTTATGTGTTTTGTTTCCGCATTTGTTTTATTTTATTGATCCGCGGTCCTATTTTTATAACAGAAGTCATATCGCTCATGCTCCCCCTGTGATGATCGCTCCCCCTGGAAACATGTCTCGGTGCTCTCTCTCCAAGCATCTAACTCTCTATCCATGCATCTGATAAATCTCTCCCTCTTTGACATCAATGGAAAAGGTGACTTCTTATCGGGGCTGCTCCCCTAACTGAACTATCCTTGGGGCTACTCCCCCTGACTGAACTCTTCCTGAAACCGCTCCCCCAAACTGAATTGTTCTCTTTATGGTGCTTCCTCGTGTAAATATAAGACATATAATAATAGCATTCAAAATTCATTTCAGGGCATAAACTATGCCAAGTTTCTGGCAAAGATACTCAAAGGATTTTCTTGGAAGCGGTTTTGTAAAAATATCTACAATATGTTATTTAGTGCGAACATACTCAACTCGAATGTTCTTCTCTGCACCCTGTTCTCATAGAAAATGATACTTGATTCGAATGTGTTTCATCTTGGAGTGCATCACTGGATTTTTTGAGATACCGATGGGGCTTGTGTTATCACAATATACCGAAATGGGTTCATCATAGTCAACCTGTATATCTGTCAAAGTTTGTTTCATCCATAGAACCTGTGTAAAACTTGTTGTTGCTGCAATATACTCTTCTTCGGCTATAGACAATGATATTGATGATTGTTTCTTGCTTATCCAAGATACCAAACACTCACCCAAGTATAACATTGCTCCACTTATACTTCTTTGGTCATCAAAGAAACCTGCCCAATCTACATCTGTGTAGGCAATAAGTGATAGATCCTTTCCTTTTGGATACCATAATCCAAACTCTTATGTCCCTGTGATCTTCCTTTGGTGCTACTTGAAATCGTGCCACTTTTTCAACTACCTGCATGACATATGTTGTCACACAAAGTAAGCTACCAATCATTGACATGTACTGCCTCTGGTCTGTAGACTTTCAATCATCATCTTTACTTAGCTTACAACTGGTCTGCATAGGAGTATTAACTAGTTTGCAATCTTCCATTCCGAACCTCTTTAGCATTTCTATGATATACTTGGTTTGAAAAATAAAAATGTCTTGATTTATTTAACATATCTAAAGACCCAAAAAGAAGGATAATTCTCCAAGTAATGACATTTCAAATTCATTTTGCATATCTTTGCAAATTTCTAGCTCATCCTATTATCATCACTTCCAAAAATAATATCATCAACATAAACTTCAATTAACAAAATATTATCTTGATTTACCTTGATGTAGATATTGTTGTCTGCATTTCCTTTCATGAAACCTTGTTGCTGTAAATATTAGTCCAGTCTGGGATACCATGCTTTGGGAGCTTGTTTGAGACCATGCCATCTTCAACCTGCAAACATAATGATACTTCCTCTTCTTTCTCTCACAGTCTCCTCTCTTGGAATATAATACTCGCCATAATGCATAGCCGCAATACATTTCCCTCATAACAGAGGGTTTCCTTCTAGGGAAAAAAACCCTAAC
>SNQJ01S0047919.1:109958-131886 GCA_010110895.2 Picea sitchensis | reverse complement strand
TATTTTATGGGTGAAATTTTAATTGTTTTTTCATTTTCATATGAAAAGAATAATTTATTTTAACATGTCAATTTAGAAGGGTTACAATAAAGTTAGCCCTTCAGTTTGAAATATAACCCTTCCCTTCAAATTTGATCCCTGGTAGGATCTTTCGTCGAGGACATATGAAAATATGTTACAGTACAATCTTGTTAGGAAATCCATTAGATTTTGGTCATCTTTTGTCTTTTGTTTTAGCAGCCCCATAGACCTGCTTGCTAAACCTGTCGTCCAAAATCTGGGTAATTTTCAAAACCCATCACCTAAGATCAAGCTGCCCCATTTGATCTGATTTTTGCAGCTGTATGAGGATTTACCATATCAGATCCGATCTTATTTTTACAGCTTCCTCGAAGATTTGTTAAGGAAAACGTATTTGTAACTATACGTTGATATTAATATATAGAACACATCAATGTGTGGGGTGTGTGTTGCAATATGAAAACTTTGTGTTTGAATTGAGCCCAAGGAAAGGGAAAGCTGTGAAGAGGCAGATCCGAAGAGAATTCTGGTTGTTGGTTCGCGTTTGCTGATAATTTTGCATGCAGTGAAGAACGTAGAGAAAATGTGAAGAAGTGAGAAGCTGTGAAGATTGGAAAAGAAAAATGAAGTGGAGTGAAAAAGACGTAGAGACTGAATGCAACAACAATAAAATTTTGTATTTTTAGTCACCAACAAATATAAGAATCCAGAAATGGAGCAAGATGACTTCTCAGATACATGAAATGTTGTAATGAGAACACAAAATATTGTAATGAGAATATGAAATGTTGTAATTTGAGGTGCGTGTTTGGTTGTACTCGACATCCCAGTAAGTTTTTTGGTCTAAGTGTTTTAGTCCCAATTGTAAGAAGTTTTAAATCTTGCCATAGACAAGTTGTATTCCCCAAATGTTTAGTAAGCCCTGATGGAGTTAGGCCTACATAGGTTAGTGTGTGATCATGTAGCGTGTATCCCTGGTTTCGAGCAACATGAAACGTTGGCCATGGGACGTGTAACACCCTTGTTTTCCCCAGCTTGTAATTAATCATTACTTATGATTACCATGCCATGGCATGTGAACAATGTAAATGTATTATTGTTTAGATTGCTAACAACTGACTGTGGGGGTGAAGCCTTGAAGTACTAGCTATGATACCACTAGAGAGAATGGTGAGGGAAACCATGACTGGTTGAGATGACCCCTACCAGACAATACTCTGTTGAATTAAAAATGTTCAAAACCCAAGATTGTCCTTTGGTCCAGAAAATTCATTTACCAGTCAAGCTGGTAGTTGAAAGTTCTTTTCAAAGAATTATGAAAGAATGGACAGAGTACCCATCTAGAAATCATTGATCTGACCCACGAATTTGAGGATTTGAACCATAAAATATTGTTGTGTAAGTATAAAAAGAGACAAAGGAGAGAGGGCATGGGATGGATAAAGAAGAGAACAGAGAGGAAGACCATCATGAGTAAGGCGCTGAGAAATATCATAGAGCTCGTGAAGAGTTCTGAGCTGGAGCATAGAAGACCCGAGGAAAAGAGAGAACTCTGTTTTGGTATCATGGCTTGGCACGGGGGTGGCCAGAGTGCTAAGAGTGAATGCATCCGAGCCTTATGGTTGGGTGGAAAGGCGAACACCCACAATCAGTTTGGTAGCTCTAACTTGCAATACAAATAAGTATTTCACATATTCAGTGCAATTGAATTGAAATGCGTGATTGGACCTCTGTGATTGTTAGAGATGTGAATTCCATGATTATTTGTAAAAATAGTAACTCTGATGGCCTCGTGGCCCGGTAAATGTGAAGTAGAATTTGAATATCACATTTTGTTAATGACTTTCTGTTTAATCCTATTTAGCGAAGGAGGATTGTTAGTAATGACCTTTAAACGAAATCGGGGCAAACAACGAGTGACCCATGTCTAAATCTATATATGTGTTACTCCTCCAAAGGATTGTCCAAGGATAAAATATGTGAATATAGAGTCGGGACAGACTCTACAAGACTGTTTAGAACTCGTCCATTCATCGAAATCCCTTTCCCTATTATAGAATTCGAGTTTTGTAAATGGAAGATGCTTCCTTTAAACCGTTTTCTTGTCCAAGTGACCTCAGGCTCAACTTCGCGGGCTTAACTAAATCTCAGATAAAATTTAAGAGTGTATCCCTCTGGGGCTTGTCAAAGTCCCATACGACCGAAACCCTGGAACCCTGCGCTACGCTCAAAAGGAGCTATAAGCCTTCCGAGCTTCAGGACTTTGGAGGTCAAGAGCCCCGGGATGTTAGAACTTCACGACCTTCAAATCCTGCCGAAGGCAACTTACCGAATCAATAACTTGATGGTTTGACCGAAAACTGGCGGTTTCTTATCCGCTATCGTGGGATCCGCCTTATTGTTAAACCTTGACCAAGTTTTTGGTCGCGAAGTAATGCGAGTCGTCGATCTAAGAACTTTCAGGGTATTTCCTGACTGTTGGATATACGCTATGGTCAAATTCGACGTTGACCCATTCCGAGAGTAAAATTGTGTCAAACGACTAGAATCCCCGAATGCCGAAGTTACGAAGTAACATGAGTCGTCAATCTAAGGATCCTTCGGGACCATTCCCGACCGTCAGATGTGAGTTACTGTCATTCGACGTTGACCCACTTCGGTCGTGAAGGAGTTTCGAACAACTGGAATCCCCAAACACTGAAATCACGAAGTAACGTGAGTCGTAGATATAAGGATCCTTCGGGACCCTTCTCGACCGTTAGATCGAGTATAGTGGAAGGATAGAGTAAGTGATACCATCAACCGACAACAAAAAATCATCCTTGCTTTATGACCCCTCCAGTAGGTAAACCTTTGGGGCTTAATTAGGTTAAGACCTATAAGGGACACGAAGTCGCGAAACCCCATAGCAACGAAATCTCGCCAACCGTTAGATCCGAGGGAAGAATTCGGGAGCGATGTGAGCCGTTGATCTGAGGGTCTGTTGGGATCCTTTCTCAATTGTTTGATCAACAAGTGGGAGGGTAACATAAGTACTTCGACTTCGACGAAGTCTTACTTCGGAAGTCCGAAACTTCGAAACTTCGAGACTTCAGCGCTTTGGGAGATTTGACATGTTGGTGCACGGGCCAAATGCCAAAGCGTTGAAGGCCAGAGTACGTGGCGAGAGTTCTAGAACTTTGGAACTCCGAGACTATAACACCCCATATTTTGACCTTAGGTAGTTAGAACTGTGATTTTTGCTCATCTTAGTAATTCATTGCTTAACACCTATTTGGACTCAACAATGTTGATATAGACATGTGACAAGTGTACATCTGGACCTATTTATGTGTTGCATATTATTATTTTCATTGTTTTATGCTCATGATGATGATAACTCTTTGATTTATTTAAACATGCAAATTAAGAAGTGGAATTTGGGTACATGGATATTGATTCAAAGTTATGTTGTGAATGCATAACAGATGCAAGACGTGATAAAAATAAACATAGATTTCTTAATTGAACGCCAATACAGAGATGGATTCTTATATGAAATTATGATGTATATACATAGATATGAGTTATTGATGAACTAACCTACAGGTTGATGAGTTATGTGATAGCCAAATAACTACAATGACGAGGTAACATGGATGTCGTAGACATCAAGACGGTAGTGTATGTTATAAGTTATAAATTTATGAATCAAAATATTGCTATGATTTGTGGTAAGTGTGGTTTTGATAGGACACATAACTTTCCCAGAGTGGTTGTTTGATGATATGACTCTAAGAACAATAGTTGCACAGTATGGCTCGATGTAGGGTGTTGACCCTAGTTCTATGAGGAGGGGTGGAGGTATTTCCCACCGTGTATCCTCCAAAACCTAGAGTCGTGGGAGGGCTGTGTGAAGTCACGCTTCCCTAGACGTGTGATGGCGAATGCTAGTTCCCTGTTGGGGAAGCTTGGTTGAGATGTATGACACTTCCTCTTACGGGTTCTATCTGGAGTTAGGTCAATATAGTTGACGCTCTAGCTTAGTCCAACAGAGGAAATGATAGGATGGAAGATGGAAGTAGGTTAGGAAGGAAGGATGCTTTGATGTTAGTTGAGAATACTGATTGAGGATTAGAGATGCCACTATTGTTTACTCACTTGCTTCCTACCACGTTTAAAACCCTCTTTGATTTCCTAATGATATTTTAAGTGTGACAATGAGTTATTGATGAATTGGTGTAATTTAGTTCATTAAGATTAGTAAATGATGCATTACTTGATCTGTTGTCCTACATGTCTTGGTGATCATATAAGAATTATGCACTAGAGGCAATGATTGTTTATCGTTAGTACATGCATGAGATATGTGTCCACAAACTACGCGCACATATCCTACCCATGTACACTAGTATAAGTAATTAATGTATTAATTATTAAAGTAAATTATTAACTATTTAATTGAATGTTTATTGAATATCTAAATTATATTGCATACAAATATCTAGAAGCATTAAATACATTCTTGAATTTGATAGATGGTGGGTGTGATGAATTAAATGAGCATGGTGGGGTGTTATGCACATTTTGGGGAAAATTATCAAATAACATTTATTAGCTAGCATGAGAATAAAGACTTGTATTTTATTTATTATTGTTTAATGCAAGTAATTTATATTTAGTTTTATTTTAATATTTTCCCAAAATATCTAGATAAGGGAGGTTGATGGATAATAATGAGGGTGGTTGAGGAGACTTGGGGAAGTGTGTATGGAAACTTGATAAATAGGGAGAAGAAGTAGAGAGAAAAAAATGAGGGAGAGGTTTGAGCATGATGAGAGGTTGTGAAATTATTGGAAGATATAATTCTTGTGATAGAGTTCTTTGAGCATTTGTGCTTTGCTGTTCTTAGAGTCACGGGCACGGAGGGCCAAGAAACCGAAAGGTTTCTTGGAGCTAGGAAGCCGGCTAGGCTCCTAGTTGGCAGGGAGGATTCCATTGTTTTACTCTGGGCAAGCGGGAAAAGAATACTTGGAAGCGCCCAGGACTACATTACAACTGATGAGCTTCGACAAACTAAGGAGGAGTTATTTTTCGGTGGTATTTTGTTATTGATATTTGGGATATACTTATGTTTTAAGTTCTAGATCTTAGAGTTAACCTATTACTTATTTCATCATGTTATTTAGATTTATCATTGATTGTGTAAATGAAAATCAATGAAATTATGCTAAAACAAANGTAATCTGAAAATCAATGTAGGAGTGCATTGTGTGTAATTATGGCCATGGACATTGACACATTGGTTAAATTCATAAGATGAATCAATTGCTTTTGAAAAGGTTTGGCATGTTGAAGTAATACATGTGTAAGGAATGGTGTTTCCTTTATATTTTATATCATTGAATGTGATGCAATTGTTAGTATGAACAAATTTTGAAATTGTTTGTGAGCTACTGCAAGTGTGCAATGAAATAATAATGTGCATGCGAATTCACAATATAATTGGTTGACTGAAGTTGAAATTGCAGGAAGAAGGGTCTTGGATATGGCAGTGTTGTAAGCCCATAAGGAAGACCAATTACTTGTTGAGCCAAACCTCTATGGGAAGGAAAATCCCATATTTGTAAATCTGGTTCCTGTATGGGACATATTTGAAAATAAAATGTGAAATTTGGAAATCTGTGGATGACCGATTTGCAAGAAATTTCTGAATAGGAATTGATTATAACATCTCATAGTTACTGTAACCATGTGATACATGTGAGATGAAAAGTCTGTCCTTGAGGGACAAAGAATGACTGTCAAGCTGGAAAGCATGGAAAAAAGGCTACTGTTGTGACATGAGAATCCTATGATAAGTCGTGATCTCCCTAGAATATGTTGTGTTGTGGTAACACAGGCCAGAGGGATGCCTCGATAAAGGAAGTCTGAGGGATGCCTCGACTGTAATACTCGATGAAATCTTTAAAAACTCTTATTGTGCGAGAAAGCCTTGGTAATGAAAGATGGATCGCTCGAGGGAATGTATAGCAGAGAAGAGGATGCCCGAGCCTGGGCCTAGAAGGTGAGTGACCTTAAGGAAGAGTCTTGATAATTCTTGTAAATTATTGGTTGGGATCATGCACAAAATGGGCATGTCAAGGAAAACAGTGAGTCAAGTTAACGAGATGACCATATGGATGCAGATCCATGAACTGCACAGATAAGTATTATGCTGGATCATGAAAATTTCTTCTTAAATTATGAATAGTAATAAAATGGTTATGCACAAAATTGTGAATTGACATGCTTGTTGTTAGAAATGTTGTAGGCATATGATGAATGTTGAGGATTTGGAAAAGGACCAGATATGGGGAAAATAAGAAGGTAATGCTAAAGCAAATGAATGACAAAAGAATGACAAGTGTTACTGAGAAAGAACACCAAGGACGATATTCATTTGAAGGGGGAGGGGATTGTAACACCCTTGTTTCCCCCAGCTTGTAATTAATCATTACTTATGATTACTATGCCATGGTATGTGAAAAATGTAAATGTATTATTTTTAAGATTGCCAACAACTGAATATGGGGTTGAAGCCTTGTTGGCAGCCCAACTACCATCTCTTTCTGTGTTCCTATTCGAAACATTCTATTATCTTATGATCACCCTCAGACAAGTACAATCGTCAGACTGATATTTTTTTACTTCAAAGTTTGCATTTTATATCACTTGTTATTATTTTTTTTTTATTGATTTCTCGTGTGTATTTTTGTGTGAATTGATGACTAATACTCTCCTTTAAATTCATGACTACAAAGCATGAATTTAACCTTCTTTCGTCCTAAATTACTAGAAGAAACTCTGTTGGTGGTTTTCCCATGCATAATTTAAAGGGCTATTATTTCTTTTAGTAAAATAAACATGAAAATGATCAAGGAATGACTGTTGGATTAAAATGTAAGATCGATACTGGATTTGTGTATAAGAATGGATGAAGTAGGCTATGTTATGAACGCCCTAAACATATCAACCCATGACTAAGATTATGGTAAAATGATTGCAACCTAAAGTTTTTGTAAAGTCTAAATGATCATGCGAACTTCTTGTCACTATTTCCAAACCCTATGCTACACCATATTTGTTTATGATGGTCTTTTCTTATCAACGAAGTTCCTGATATTTCGTAAATCACAACCACATCAAGAGAGAGGTCTTAGTTTTCAGACCAGGGTTTCGTGGAAAGCAACGATAGTTACATGGGTTTTGTTGTGTCGATCATGTTTGTACTTTTCTCAGCCAGAGAAAATCAACATTCCAAGTGTGGAAGGATAAAATGGTACTCTCAACTATTGCACATTTCTCTTAATATCAAGTATGATTCTTTTTTTTCTTTGAAACTTAACCTTTTACCCTGCTCAGTCTTCGTTTTGGTTGCTCTCACGAATTTTACCTCACTGTATTCTGGTCTGCTCTCGTCATGGCCCCTGTAGTCAAAATTGAACCGAATGGTTCAAAAACCTTATTAAGTCATGACAGTGTGACTGAGAAACTTTCCCAGGTTCATTGGATAGCTTTTGTCCAGTCATTTAGGGGTTTCTATTTAGACGTTGCCAAAAAATTCGCCAAAACTTTTGATGACGTTACGATTAAGGTTGGAGATGTCCAATTTTAGATTGATGAGGATTTTGTTGCCAAAGCAGCTGGTCTTCCTCTTTCTGGGGATAGGTGATCCATAATGGATCTTGTAACCAAAATGGGTCCAAGAAGGCCTAAAAATAAAGTGCTTAGAATGGATTCAAAATGGACTCGTGTGTAGGCCTCGTCGATATGAATCCAACGCAACTTGAACGGGCTCAAACAGACGTTGTATGCAAATGATATTGTGGTCTGTTCGTTTCGTCAAACAGGAAAAAAAAATGCTGATTGTACAGTCCCTACAGTGTTGACATGGCAGCTGAATGTACAAGACGTACATGTGACGTGGCAGGGTGTGTTGGCATGTTGACGTGAGCAGGTGCAGATGTGGACGAGTCAGATTGTGACACGTGGCACCATTGTAAGGGTGACATGTGGCATGGGCTAATGTGGCAGGTACAGTTAGCACGCTAACAGGGCAGACATGTGGCAGACGTGGACAAATCGTGTTTGGAAATATGGCATCTTTGTGGGAGAATATCATGGTGCCACGTGGCCCAGTCTTGGGCTACCACGTGGCACCACTTTATTGGTTCGTTTGTATTGGAAAAATGTATGGACTCTATGGGAATTGAACCCGTGACCTCTGGTTCGGGCGGAGAGGTTTGGCAGGGCCAGGCTACCAGCCCGCCCACTTTGTTCCTTATTCACTATGGTTTGAATTAAATATTTAAAGTGTATTGTATTGATTGTTGGGCGGAGTAAGGGCTGGGGCCTAGCTCCAATCTCCGACACGTAACCACAAGACTGCTACATATGACTACAACCCACACTTTAAACCATTTGGCGCAGGTATTGTTTGGCGTGCGACCCACTCCAGCTAGCCCCTGATCGCATTGGCGTATCCCATATGACTCGGGCATATAATCGTTGGCTGCAAACTTTGGCGCGGTTTTAGTGGGGTTAGCACTCGGTCGGCCATGCTAGCCCATCAACCAAGGTGCATAACCAGAGGCCGATGACCAGGGGCTAATTGTATAGTAAGCGCGTGAAGCTCAGAGATGTGGGCACATGGCTACCAATGCGACCAAGGGGCCGACGGTTAAGGGGCTAGTGCACCAAGAACTCAACGCTTGGCCACGTCGGTGCACACAAGTGACCAAGAGCCCGAAGATAAATGGCTGTGCCCAATATATTTGCCAAAAAAGTGGGTTTGTAACCATATAATAAGATTTTAATGGATTTTTTAACCAATTTTGGGAGTTTTAATCCATTTTTAGAGGATCTTGGGCCCTTTTTTAGGCCAGATCTTGGGGGAAGTTGGGAGTTTGTTGCCAACTTCAAGTCTATATAAACTAGGGGTTCTTGAAGCCATGGAAGAGGTTCAGAACAGGAAAATTCTAAAGAATTGTTGAGCCAAAGCCATTTTTATGCAGGGAAGCCATTGAGGAGAGCACCTTTGCGAGCCATTTTTGGGAGCTCCATTCATTCGTTTTCAGTGTCGTTAGTTTTGTTGGGTTCTTGAGATCTGGTAGAACACAACTAGATCAATTTGTAATCCTTTTGACATTGTTATGATGTAATTTTAAATATTTGAACATAAATAAGAAAGCCTCACCCATTGAGACAAAGGCCCGGAGACGTAGGCGAGATTGCTAAACTCCGTTATCAACTTGGTTGTTTATGGTTTGCTGTTTCTTCATGTTTATTTCTAGATCTGTATATTGCTTTATGGATGCCATATTTTCTCATTAATTCTTCCTCTTTCATTCAATTCCTAAATGATAATTTAACTCATGCTTTAAAACTCAACCATTGTCTTTAAAAGATCTTTTCGGATCAAGTGGTATCAGAGCTAGTTAATGGTTGGTTTTTGAGTTTGCATGATTACCAAGGAAATGATGAATCGTGGTGAAGTCGAGCTTTTTGAAGAGAATCCTGAGATTGGATCAAGAAAGAGAACTTCTCAAAGTGAGAAGATGGCATCGGAAGAGGGACTTTCTCACGAGGAGAAAAAGTTTCGAAAAACTTTCTTCGCCATGTCGGAGATGATGAAGGTTCTATATGAGGATAACTTGGAACGGAAGAGACCGGTTCTAGGTGAATCTTCAAAGGTCAAAAGTGAATAAGGAGAGGATCCTCCTCAATCTCCTACTTCTTCTCCATCAACTTCTTCTTCTTCTTTAAGTTCAAGTTCTGAATCCACTGCAAGAAAACATTCCCATAAACATAAAAATGAAATGCCTTTACTTAAGCTTGATGTGAAATTTGAATTACCTATGTATGATGGTGAAGTCAATGCAGAGAGGATTGATAATTGGGTTAGACAGATGGAAGTTTATTGTAGTGTGAAACAAATCAAAGATGAGGCAACTCAAATCAAGTTGGCATTGCTTTGTCTTGCAGGCACAACACTCATATGGTGGCAAAGCAAGTTGCAAAATGGCACGCGACAAGTGGGAAATGTATTTCCATCATGGCAAGTTTTTGTTTCTGCACTTAGAAAGAAATTCTATCCTTTGGGTTATAAAGAGAAAGATTTAATTGAATGGAAAGGTCTTAAACTAAGAAAAGGACAAACAGTGCAAGAATACACAGATGGATTTCGTAAAATGGCATTGATGTTAGATATTCCATTACATACCCAAGAAACTCTTATGAAGTGTATAGGAGGTTTACCTGCACATATTAGTAACACTGCATTTATGTTTGGACCTACTAATCTTGATGAGGTTTCTGTTCAAGCAACATACATTGAGGCATGGAAAACAAGAGTTGGTGTATCAGGGGAATTGTCTTCAAGAAAAGAGGACAAAAGGAAGTGGAATGACAAGAAGGCAAATTCAGTGGCAAGAAAGGAAGAGAAGCCCTCTTCCAAGGATTGCAAGAAAGAAGGGCATGATGAGGACCGTTGTTGGAAATTTCATCCTGAGAAGAGTCTGAAGTGGTTCAAAGAAAGGAAAGGGAGGCAAACAGTTGCAGCGACAACACAACCAACAAACTTGGGATCGGATCCGGGTGATGAATCTAAAATCTTAACGGTTGGTTTGACAGGTAAAATGGGTGATGGATTTCATTCTAGAAATAAATTGTTTCACATAAGGGTCATAATGAGGCATACTAAGGTCGACACATTGATAAATAGTGGATCTCAATCTAACTTGATTTCAGAGGAAGTGGTTAAACAATTGGGATTAAACACTCAGATACATCATAAGCCTTACTCACTTAAATGGATAAACAACAATCATAAATTGCACATAACAAAGCAATGGACATTAAAGTTTGCAATTTCATCTAAGTTTGTGATTGAGGTAACATGTGATGTGGTGCCACTCAATGAATGTGGAATGGTTTTAGGCAGTCCTTATTTGTATGATCACAAATAAATCTTCTACAGGGAACATAATCAATATCACTTAATCAAAGTAGGCAAAGAATATGTTGTACATGTTCATCAGTTAAAAGAAAATCAATCTTTTCAAACAATGGAACAATTAAGAAAGACAACTCATGCAAGCAACACACCTATAATTGTTTCAAATCAAATAATTGATCTTAAGCAAGAACACGAGATGATTGTAGAATGGAAGATCAATCACACTTTGCTTCAAGATAAGCTAATGTCATGCAAGTATTATAAACATATTAGCTCATTTGTAGTCATATTTCTGATGTTATCATTAGTAATGATGTCAACATGGATGATAGTGGCTTCAGTAAGATGTGACAGGGTACAAGTGGCTAACAATATGCTGTCAGTTATCATGGTTGTTTTACAGTTGATCTTGATAAGACAAGTGCACAAGACAAAGTTTAAAGACAAAGAACAAGTGGGGTGGCCTATCCCGCACTTGATGACTGGTCAGTAACCTTTTCGAGGACCAAAATGTCTTTAGTGGGGAGGTGTGATCCAGAATGGATCCCAGAACCAAAATGAGTCCAGGAAGGCCTAAAAATCAAAGTTCTTAGAATGGCTTCAAAAAGGACCTGTACGTAGGCCTCGTCGATACGAACCCAACACAACTTGAATGGGCTCAAACGGACGTCGTATGCAAGATATATCACGGTCTATTCGTTTCTTCAAACATGCAAAAAATAATGTTGATTGTATAGTCCGTACAATCCATACAGTGCTGATGTGGCAGTTGAATGTACAAGCCATACGAATGTACATGTGATGTGGTAGGGTGTGTTGGCATGCTAACGTGGACAAGCGTCGATGTGGGCAGGTGCATATGGGGACACGTTAGATTGTGACACGTGGAACCACTGCAAGGGTGACACGTGGCATGGGTTGACGTGGAAGGTACAGTTGGCACGCTTACAGGGTAGACATGTGGCAGACGTGGATGAATCATGTTTGGACACGTGGCATATTTGTGGGTGAATATCATGGTGCCATGTGGCACCCCTTTATTGGTTTGTTTGTATTGGAAAAATGTATGGACTCTATGGGAATTGAACCTGTGACCTCCGGTTCGGGCGGAGAGGTTTGGCAGGGCCGGGATACCAACCCACCCACTTTGTTCCTTATTCACTATGGTTTGAATTAAATATTTAAAGTGTATTGTATTGATCGTTGGGCGGAGTAACGGCTGGGGCCTAGCCCCAACCCTCGACGTGTAACCACAGGACTGCTACATATGATTACAACCCACACTTTAAACCGTTTGGCACGGGTATTGTTTGGCGTGTGACCCACTCCAGCTAGCCCCCGATCGCATTGGCGTATCCCATATGACCCGGGCATATAATCGTTGGCGGCAAACTTTGGTGCGGTTTTAGTGGGGTTAGCACTCGGTCGGCCAGGCTAGCTCACCGACCAAGGTGCGTAACCAGGGGCTAATCGTACAGTAAGCATGTGGAGCTCAGAGCTGTGGGCACATGGCTACCAATGCGACCAAGGGGCCGACGGTTAAGGGGCTAGTGTGCTAAGCACTCATTGCTTGGCCACATGGGTGCGCACAGGTGACCAGGAGCCCGAAAATAAGGGGATGCGCCCAATATATTTGCCAAAAAAGTGGGTTTGTAACCATATAATAAGATTTTAATGGATTGTTTAACTGATTTTGGGAGATTTAATCCATTTTTGGAGGATCTTGGGCCCTTTTTGAGGCCAGATCTTGGGGGGACGTTGGGAGTTTGTTTCCTATTGGAACATATATAATCCTAAACTTTGAGCTTTATACTCTCCACGTCATGAAAATATAATCCTTCCCAAAATTGTAACTCATAAATTAAATCAAATTCATTTCTGGTTAATTGATGATAAGGCGTGCACGATATCCTCCATTGATGAAGTTTTCTTGTTTGATTGAATGATCCTATTTTTCCCATAGTTTTGGAGCTGCCTAATTGTTAAAGAGGTAAATAACGGAAGTTCACTCTAGAGCTTCGCGCTTCGGGCGTTTTGATAAGTCTTAACGATAAAAGATCTGAAATCCGAAAGTTTCGTTCATCACTTTTATTAAACCTTTAAAGGATACAAGTCTTAGTACACGTGATTCTTTTGAGTCTTCCCTGGGTTGACACATGGCACCCATTTTTGACATTTTCGTTTGAAGATTCATACGATTTTGCGTAACACGTGGCACCCTCTATTCTCAACACGTCACCTAGAATGACGTCACCTTCGACACGTCACCATGGGAGAGGACCCTTCGGAAATATAACAAAGAGCTAATTTGCAAATCCACGAAGCACTAAAATGCCGAAGTATTTTAATTAATTGAGTTAATCTAGGTCAAGAGATAATTGATGTCTTCGCACTTCGGGGTTCGAACGTTTACCCTTCATCATATCCTAAAATCTTCGAAGTCCGAATTTCCAAAGGACTGGAACTTAAATATGATTAATCAAGATCTTAAAAGCGATTATTGGATAATTAATCATTTCACAATTTCGGTTTTTGGGGATTTCTTCTCGAGCTACATTTAAAAATACCGAAGTCCGAATTTACGAAGCACTTGAAGTTAAACATGATTAATTAATATTTTAAAAGAGATTATCTTGTAATTAACCTTCGCAGATTCACGATTCGGGAAGTTTCAACTCTCTTTCATCCAAAACTCCTGAAACACGAACCGTCGAGTATTAATGGCATTCATCACAAATCAATGGTAATGGTTTTTAACATAGATTACAGATCACCAGGTATACTTTCCCATTGAAGACCATAAATTCTATGTCAGTAAAGGTATACTCGAATCAATGCACCTAATGTGAATAAAAATACTTTGTTTTTGAATTTCATTTCACCTTTCGCAAAGTAGTAAGTTTTATCCAACCGAAAATCTCATGCAATTACTCTGCAACAGGTAACCCTGTTCTGATTCTCTCGATATCATGGCACCATGAAAGATGATGAAGAATATTGATGCAAAAGGTGAAGGTTCAAATTTGAATGCGGACATTTTGTCAGATACCACACCACGAGCTATGGACACTGTGAAATCTTGGAGATAGGTGTTCGAGGTTCTAGAGCATGAGGTTATAAACTGTCCAGAAGACTCCGGAGAGGAAGTAGATGACTCTCATGAAGATAAACTCAGATATATAGCTCAGTCAGAGCTACACAAGGTAGCCGCGCAACCGAGACTCATGCCATATAACGACATGATAGGCTGGGCCTTGGAGAACAATGACATCCAAAACAGGAGCATCACCAACCACCAGAAAGTTGTCGTTGGCTCGTTTCAATTGGAACACCTCCAAGTATTGTACAAGCTATCTCCCGAGCCTAAATATACTTACAATACTGCATTCATGTTAGAGTTCGAGAACCAAGAATGCATACAATATGACAAGAGCTATCCAGATATAATCAAGTCTTGGTGGGGGTACCCAGAGAAATTCAGGGCCGACGCTCATGGTGTATATGCCACAACATCGTTAGATACTCACATGATTTATGTAGCTATGATTCTCTGTAGACTTTTCGGGAAAAATAGTCCTACTCATTTCTCGGTGGAATGGGTGTCGATCATGCACAAGGTGGCCGAGGGCTATGCTTTTAACTGGGACAAGATGTTGTCGGATAATCTGGCCAAAGAAATCATAGAATACAAATTGGATAAATCAAAGGGACAGTCTGCCCCTTTCTATATGTCTGCATATATTATGGATGCTATTTGCTTCATAACCCCTTTCCCGCTGATGAATTGGAGTTGGACCTCGACCAACATAGAACCTATTAATTTCTATCACTCAAGCTGTGGGAGGACAAGGCCAAATATTTCTTCTACGAAATTTGCTACCATGTAGTGGTGCCCATTCATATAGCTTTATATGTTTGCCCACCCCCTCAAATTTTAGACAGAATCATGGGAAATCTAGGCAAAATAGCAGATTGTTTCATTGAAGAAAACTTTTCTTACATCATGGTTTTCGGATGCTTTGTCCCTCCTCATGCTCTCCCGAGGTTTTCACCAGACTGACTAGTGTGCTGAGTAGTATCTTATCAAACAGTGACAGGGGGAATCAACAAGGATCTGAAAGCAGCCTAGAAAAATGTATGACCTACCTTCCCTCTCTAGGTTGGTATGTTTTCACTTTTAGACTTTGGTCACTCCAAAGTGGAGGCTGTAACTTTGGAGGATGTCAAGTTGGTTGACATTGAATTTAAAAGTCACGACCCACACAAAATCGTGGAAAACCACCTGGACCAGTACAACCTGAAGAGATATGTACTTGAAACTTCTCCACATGATGAAATATTCAGGGGAGTCAGGTCTTATGAGGAAATACTGAACAGATTCCAAGTCTTGTCCCCAGATCAACATGCTGGCTTCCTCAGTTTCTAAAGACACAGATGAAACAAATTGCCAAAAGTAATAGAGGGAGAATCGATAGCCACTTCGCCTACATAGGAATCTGTACCTCCGGGTTATAAACCAGGGAACTTCGGTAAACAAGATACTAAGGAAAACCAAAAGAGTGCCGAAGTTTTAACTCAGGAATTGGAAGTTTCCCTATCAAGTCCATTAGGCCCTTAGGCAAAGACTCAACTCGAAGCTTTGCTAAAACAAGGGCATGATACATCTCCTTCGACACCAACCACATCTGCTACCAATACCTCAGAGAAAAAACTGTCCATGGAGATAGGTACTCCTATTACTTCATTGACCCCTCTACAGCTAGTTTCGAGAATCCTAGTTCCGAAGTCATTTATGTGGGTGAGCTTACCCCAATCTCGCCTGAAGAGATGCCTCCTTCAGACTTCTTCTTCAACAAGAAATAGAGGGCCATCGTCAAATGAGAAACATGGCAGAAGGATGGGGTAATAACCAAAAGGAAGAGGATGTTATACGATGGAAATGATCACGATGATTCATAATTCGCGAAGGAATTGGCAGGTTCATTAGGTGCCTTTGCCACTGCAAATCAGTGGTCTGTAGAAAATTTGGCAGAGCAGCTAAAACAGAGAAACCTGTTGGTAGGGAAGTTTCAAGATCAAATAATGACCATGGAACATAATGTGAAGAATAAGACAAACCGAGATTTTGAACAGATCAGAGCTTATGACAGGCATAAAATTCAACAGCTGCAAGCTAACCTTGAAGAGCTCCATCAGAATTCCCAGGACAACAAAGGATTGGTCAGCTAACAAGAGGAGTTAATAAAGCAATTGCAAGCCAGGTTAGACTTGAATAAAGGTACATTAGTAGAGATATCATCTTTTTAGACTCAAGCACTGTAGGTAAATGAAAAACTAGAAATGGCCCAACAAGATCTTTTCATGAAAGTCGATGCCATCCAAAAATTCTACCAGGCAACAAACCTCGCTCTAAAAGATATCTGTATTAAGGAAGGAGAAGTTCGCTCAACCCAAGCTAAGTTTCAAGAGGCCATCATACTGGCACAGAGGGATAATGTCCCCGATTTTTCTCGACTTTCCCCCTCTGAACAAATAAGAGGTGATCTGGCCCTGAAGGTATGGGAAACAAATTTAGCAGAGAGAAAGAGATTAGCTCGGGAGGTGAAAGACTCTTGTCAAAGAGAGTTTTCATCCTTAGACAAAAAAATGATTGATTTTGAGGGAAGTAGTATCACAGAAGCCCTGGGGAAAATCGACATTGCAACAAACCAACATAATTCTAAGAAGAACAAAGAAGAAACTATGACATCCATTCGGGAAATGAGTCAGATTAACCTCATCAAGATAAACAAATGGCTAGTGAACCCAACTTCACAGTTCCAGAACTTGAATCAAGAAGTGAAAAGGATCAAAGAAAGTCTACCTCAAGTGGAAAAGAAACTATACATTTTCGAGGTAAATGAAACCATTAAGACATCAAAGATAGTGGTGGAATTTTTAGATAGATGCAACCAATGCATCGAGCATGGATAAGAAAGCACAATAGTGAGCAGATAAGGAAATGCCATTGCTGAAGGGATAGATGTCAACAAAGCTACAATGACCAGGACGTTGTACCAAATTATCAAGAAGATCAAACGACAAATGTGTCCGACCTAAAGGAACGAGGAAAGAAAGTGTTTCGGCTAGCAGACGAAGAGATAGCAAAGATTGACAACATAATTCATCATTCTCTATGCACTGTTTTCTTATTCCAAATATTTGTTATTTTAATTATAAGAAGTCCAACCGTTTCGAGTTGTGACATGTTTTGTATAAATACATAGATTGAAGATCTAGTAAGGGCTACTTCTTGCCGAATGTAATAGAGAAAATTCTCCTTATTGAGTATTAATACAAGTGCAAACAGAGATTCCAAATTTTGTTTAAGTTTGGGTTATGTGTTTCTTCTGTTTTTCTATATCTCAACATTTTTTTAAGCAGTTCCTTGATAAATGTTTGATTTCAATTTAGTACAACAACTACTGTAATCGCATTACATTAGTAATTTTTTAAGTAAACAATTTTTCTTCTGCATTTACTGTGAGTAAATCAAGACCCGCGAGCTATGTGGATTACTGTGTTTTACACTTTATTCAAGGTTACACTATCTATTTTATTCTACGACAACAAGGTGACACTCTTCATCAATTGACGCCTTGCTTTGTTTAACAGTTTTGTATTTTTCTCTCACACCATTCGACATTGAAATTTTGACTCAAACACGAAATACAACCTCTGTGATGCCATACTGTTAATTTCATTTAAGGAACTTTTCTCATATAAATAAGGTAGAAAAAACACTCTCTTTAAACTTTCCTAATGCCTGACATTTCTCTTTGAGCCTTAAGTTTAATCTCAGGAACAACATCCTTTTGGCGTCATTGCTGAGGAAGGAGAAACAAAGTTATTTTTACTTGGGAAAACGACAAGGTAAGATTCTATCTTTGATAGTGAACAAAGATTGAATACACAAGTAAGGCTATTTTTATATTTCACTTGGCGAATCCACCACAGATAAACTGGCATTCGGTTGAAAGAATACCAGAAAGAACCCAGGCGATAAGCAGACCACACCTGTATCAGATCCCGAAAGGTTGTTGAAACCAAAAGGATACCTCAAATCGACTACCGCATTGGAGGTAAAATATACCAACCCAAAGTTGCACTAGTCAATACTAATGTTTCGGTTGAAGAACTAACCCTTGAAGAGAATTTTAAACAAGCATGCTCTGCGGAGGAATCAACTAGTAAAACCGAGGTTAGGTTTGAAAACCCAGAGGAAATTGTACCCAAAATAAAGACTGAGATTGACTTGATTGATACTCCTAAAGGTCAGAATGAAGGATCCCTCTCTATACCCGTCGTCGTTAATATTATGTCTACCCCATCCTTGCCCGAAGTGAAGGTTTCAGTTCTTCGAAACCATGAAGAACATATTTTATACCCTGATTCATCCCCTATCGGGTCTCCTATTTATACATCTAGTGAGTCTGAGGAAACCAGTCCACGTTTCCCTTTTACTCCTCTTCTATACTTTTCATCTCTTAACAACTTTTTTTTGGAATTTCCTTTTCCACATCCCGAAGAAGTTGAAAGGTCAACACTTCGGTCCCTCGAAGTTTTTGAAAACCCTCTTTTTTCCCAAAGTCCATCCCCTAGACTTCCAATGGATGCAGCTGGAGGAGGTGGTGCCAGAGGTGGAGGAGCAGGTGGACAAGGTTAAGGACAACCTCCAGCCCCTAGAATTTTTTCCAAGGTAGCTGCCATATATGCTCCCTTGGTCCTCCCTGTCGTCCTTCATGATTTGCCTGAAAATTATATGAAGAACTTACCCAAATTTACAAGAGAAGGAGATTTCACCGCCACATAGCACATAGCCTTGTTCGATCAGTTTTCTGATATCCTTGGCATCAAGCATGAAGATGTTTACTCAAGGCTTTTAGTGCAAAATTTCTAAGGACAAGTAATAACCTGGTTTCGAGAACTTCTGGTGGGATCCCTATGGTCATACGATGATCTAGAAAACACATTCTTAAGACAGTGGGGAGAAAAGAAAGACCATATTTATTATTTGATTGAATTTGGGGCTTTAAGAAAAAGGAATTCTAATTTGGTTCTCGAATTAACTCAAAGGTTCAACAAACTATACCATAACATCCCAACCGAAGTTAAACCCTCTCAACTTGTGGCAAAAGTAACTTTCGCAGGGGCTTTTGAACCCGACTTTGCCCTACTCTTAAGAGAAAGAAGAGCTTCCACTCTGGCATGAATGAAAGATGATTCCATAGAAATCAAATCAAATATGATGGCATCCGGTAAATTAAAATCCAAGGTTGAGACAAGAACCAAAGAATCTAAACGTTTCAGGGAACAAGCAGGACCCTCAGGATCCGGGAAGTCTGCAAAAGAAAAAATGGATGAGATGGCTAAAATAATCAAATATTTGTCAAACAAAATATCTAGAATGGAACTAGATCAAGCCAAACCTGATCCATTCGCTAGAAATTAGTTTAGGAGAAATACTAACCCCCAGATACCATAGAGACAAGTGAAAAACGAAGATAAAAAAATCCAAGCTCTGTTTAAAACAGATTATTTTATGCAAAGGGATGATATGCAAAATTATGAGGGGTTAGAAGAGGATCTAAACAACCTTAGTGATGACAACCAGGAGCCTCATTTAACTATGTTTATTAAGGTTGGTTTTCATTGATGTCAATCCTTGAAGAAAGATCGATAGAAAATTCTAGTAGCACAAAGGTTTGGGTAATGGACCTAAGGGTTTTTTCATGTATAATGGTATGAGTTTTAATATATTTGAAGGTAATACTATTTTATATGGATAGTACATGTCATTCCATTTGTTGTTGGAAAATAATACCCTACGGACTAACAAGCTAGGGCTGAACTTGTACGCAGATCATGACCTTAAAGAAACCACTTTCAACCTATCACCCCAATACTCAAACCCCTTTTTTCACACACAAGCATGGAAAAGACCTACTAACCTGTTTACTGACATTTGGTGTAGATCCTCCGTTGTGCTTTGCCCGCTTGCTTGCGCTGCTCCTTCCAAAGACAATCCTGCAATCAAGACAAAACACTACGCATGCATGCTATTTTCTACTTGAGGATTGGAGATTAAGCAAAAATCAAATAAAAATATATAACTCGTGCATTGGGACGGGAAAAGTATTCTTTTATTAATCTCCAGATGAATCACCTTACAATAATGATAGAGACCGACCACCGTTCCTCGATCCTGATCCTGGGCTCGTCCTCTTCTT
The DNA here is from genome assembly GCA_010110895.2 of Picea sitchensis. NCBI lineage: Eukaryota > Viridiplantae > Streptophyta > Pinopsida > Pinales > Pinaceae > Picea > Picea sitchensis. The sequence goes on along the minus strand of SNQJ01S0047919.1, from coordinate 111,618 downwards.
TGTCCTCCAACTGCTTTGCTTTAATTCTCCTTAAGCTTGAGGAAAGGCTAAAGGGTTGGGACAAATGGATTAGGCAATTGGGCAGAGTTTCTTTGCTATCTTTTTCCTCCTCCAAATAGTACCCCTACCCCTTCTATTATAGGCTAGAAGGAGCTAGGGTTTTGGACGAACTCNCTACTTTGTCTAATATGTCATTAGGTAAAAGTGTGTTTCTTTAGTATGCATTAGTATGCATTTGTAGTTACGAAATCTGACGGTCACGATATGTTCTCAACATAGAGTGATCCGACGGTTCATACTCTCATCAATCTTAAAGGCCATTGATCCATGGATTAACACTCGATTGGTACATGATCTCTATTTAAAGAGCATGGAGGGTCATTTGACGATGATCGATTGTGAGAAACTCTCGTGTAAAATCTCTCTGTAATCTTTTTCTTTGCATTAATAAACTGCTAAAAGTGGCCACATTGGCTGGGGCCATGGATGTTTCCCCGTAGGGGTTTTACCATGTGAAAACATCGGTGTGTTGATCTTTGATCTGGTTATGTGAGTGGTTACTGAAGGTGTTCATCCTCTGTTGGAATACTGTTGTTGGGAAATAATACCCTACGGACTAACAAGCTAGGGATGAACTTGTATGCAGATCATGACCTTATAGAAATTACTTTTAACCTATCACCCCAATACTCAAACCCCTTTTTCACATACAAGCATGGAAAAGACCTACTAACCGTTTTTATCGATGCTTGGTGTATATACTCCATTGTGCTTTCTCTGCTTGCTCTCGCTGCTCCTTCCAAAGACAATCCTGCAACCAAGACAAAACACTACGCATGCATGCTATTTTTCTACCTAAGGGTTAGAGATTCAACATAAATCAAAGAAAATATATATTACTCGTGCATTGGGACGAGAAAAGTATTCTTTTTATTAATCTCAAGATGAATCAACTTACAATAATGATAGAGACCAACCACCGTTCCTCGATCCTGATCCTGGGCTCCTCCTCTTCTTTGTCCTCCAACTGCTTTGCTTGAATTCTCGTTTAGGCTTAAGGAAATGATAAAGGGTTGGGACAAATGGATTTGGCAATTGGGCAGAGTTTCTTTGCTATCTTTTTCCTCCTCCAAATAGTACCCCTACCCCTCCTTTTATAGGCTAAAAGGAGCTAGGGTTTTGGATGAAATATCGGCCATGCATGGTTGGGAGTTCCAGTTAACTAACCCAAATCTTTTCGTCCCGTCGGAAACTTTCCTGTTTTTGTGCTTTGTTAGATAAACACGGGCTGTAGTAGGCCAGCCAGCGTTCCAACGCATGCAGTAGTGAGCCTGCCAGTGTTCCAACGTGTGTAGTGAAGGGTTAGGACGCGTGCCACTTGTTTTAAGAGGGTTTTCAAGGTTTTATTCAGCATGGCTTTGGCAAGGAAGAGGCATGAGTTGGCCTGATGCCAAGTAAGATTGTGTGGTGCATTTTAGGGTTATAACAGATGCCCCCTAATGTGTGAGGTTAGAAGTGCATTTGATGGCCGAAATACATTACCAATTCTTTACCAATCTGTACTGATATGTTGAATGAGTGAGCCCAGGAATCAGGAATCAGGAGGTGTCGTCTGCAAAAAATATCAAATGTCTCACCGAGGCGGGCATACCCATGCTCG
>SNQJ01S0047919.1:66245-83165 GCA_010110895.2 Picea sitchensis | reverse complement strand
TGGGGGAGATCCTTAAGGAGTGCGAAGGTGATCTTTTCCTTGTCTGAAAAATTATGAACAAAGAAATAACCTTCTAGCAGATTTAACCATTTATCTAGGGCATCTGCATCTATTTGACCTTCAAATACGGGAATATCAAAATTGACATGTACCTTGAATGGCGAGGTGCCTCCAAAGTGGCTGCTTGATGAAGATGCGCCTGATGCTATCGACGGGCATTGAAGGATGTGGGAAAAATTCTCCATCATTTCGTCCCTCTGTCGCATGAGAGCTTGCTCAAGCAACAGATTGATAGGATTGTCTGCCCCATCGTTTTTATTTTCTTCCGCCATTGAGGGTTTCTTGTGTGTGTGAGAGCGATTGTCCTCAAGAGAGACAAGCTCGAGACCCAACTTGCTATACTCGGACCTCATCGGGGACATGCACTGAAAAACGATCAAGAGCAGCCTGCTCTGATACCACTGATCCAGATTATTTTCGGCACGAAATGAGAGCAAAGATATAACACATAAATATTCAAAGATATTGCAAGAGAGACAATAATATAACATAGATATAGCGGAAATATAACAAGATTCACAGATATATAGTAATACACGATTTCTATTAATGAAATAAATGTACAGAGACTGTAAAATACAGAGTTAAAGACTCGCTAGAATGGTGGTAGCTTATCTTTGAGAAGAGATGTGATGACTACTCACATTTGCAAGAAGATGATTACAATGAGGCTCTAAAGGCCCTTTTACAATAAACAGGAATGCCAAAGTCCTAGACATTCAAAAACCTAACCCTAGGATATGAAGCGCCAAAAGTCATGTGGGCCCCATTTGGGTAAGTGAGTACATCAACTTCCTGGGGTCGTAACTTTTGCATACGATCTCCGTTTTAGGCGTATGATAGCTCGTTGGAAAGATCTATCCAAGAAATACAATGCTTGAGACAAAATAGCATTATAGATGCTATTTTGCGAGAGTAGCATACCCAAAAAAACATCGTTTAGGGCCTCAAAATGGCCCCAGAAGTTCAAGACCCGAAAAAACTGCTAAAAATAGTAAATTACTAGAAATGCCAGAAAACTGTTTTGAGCCAGATGGAAAGGTGGGTGGCCACCGATACCCATATGGATCATCGAGATCCTTGGAAACATGCTTACCTGGGGATATCAGCAAATCCCCGAACCTGTGGATGAGATTGTTGATATACAAGCCATCTCCTATGACCAGAACAGGAAATCCATCATGAAGATAACCACCAAGAAGAGGAGGCTTACTCTGGATCTCTCCATCCTCATCACCACAGAGGAAAAATTGATTTGCACGGAGCATGCCAAGACATCTAAGCTTATCGGCACAGGGATGGAAATCACATATGCCACCCTAGATAGAGAGAAAAAGGATGAAAAGGAGTTGTTCGTTGCGATGAAGGAGTTGGATCATCTATGCCATTTGGGGAAATATTATCAGTACTCTACACAGGCCACAGTGTTCTTGAGAAGTGAATTCCAAGACGCCTATAGTAAATTCACAAATGAGCGTCACCTTTTCACTGTAGAGATAGTCGATTTCCAAGAAGACACCCTCATGGCGTTGGCGACGTGCAAATATATGGAAAGATGGTATGATAAAGCACACCAATCAATGGAATCGATCGATTACATTAGTGCAGTTAAGTAGGGTCGAGATGCTAAAGACCATGAAATTCGTGTACTAAGGGATAGCAGTATCGATCGCATAAAGAAGTCAGTCAAATACTGGGTGAAAATGGCCCACGAACCTCATTAGGAAATCCAAGAGAAATGGTTCAAGTGAAAAAAGAGTTGGACCAAGATCAACTGGGCGATGAGAGACATCGACCTTCCAGAATTTGACACACCTGATGACTTTGTTGACTTTCATGACATAGTCAAATTACATGTCAAATAAGACTCATTGTGGGTTGCGGAGATAAAAAAGGTGGTGAACATGGCTCCAGGTCAAGTACAACAGTTCATGGAACATTCGATCAAATCTCGGACAATGTTGTAGCAGTTAAGTAATAGAATAGTCAAGTATCGGGCATGGGCAGTGGAGATAAAGGGGACCCTTTTGGCCCCAATGGACCAGCATGAATTCCCATATGCCAACACATGAAAGGATCTCTTCGTCAAATGGTCAGAGTATGAGAAGATTCATACACTTAAATAAAACCATCTGATGACTCTTAGAAGACTGAGAGATGAAAGTGCCATGTGGTGATATTTTGTTTTACTTAGCTTTCACTTTTGATAGTTATTTTTAGTTAATAATATGTTATAAATAAGAGGATCGACCCATTAAAAAGGGTTGATGGTTTTTTCAAGGACCCTCATTTTGGGATTGTAAAGAACTATTTCGGATCTACCTTTATTGAGAAGTCCTGTTTAGGACCAAACACAATTTTTTTGCTTTTCATCAAAAGCGTGTGTGATTGGATCTGAAGAAGAATTATTTCTAGTTTTATCTCATGAATGGATTTTGTAATGAGTAAGAGCATGTGAATCTGTTGATAAGTTATCTAATTCAATATTTTTTTAGTTCTTGTCTCTAATGATGAAAAGTAAATTTTTGTGTTAATATGTGATTGATGATTAGAGCTAAGGAAACTATTTTTCTTTCCATCATTTATTGAATGTGTGTTTTCTTCTGATAATCGTATCTTAGTCAATAATCAGAACACCAACAGGTTAATTTATTAGTACTAGGTGTGTTGTAGGTATAAGAATCATTGTCTGCATGCTTGAGCATGTGGGTTATCCCAAGCTCAACCTTCTTTAGTAGTTAAGCTTTCCCCCTTTGTTACCCAGCTGATTTATACCAACATTATCCTGTATCGTTCCCACCTATAAGAGAAACTACAAAAAGAGAATGTTCAAACTGAAGGAGGAGCTTTCACAAGAAGGCATCATGTCAATCATCACGTAAAGCCCATCGATTAATTGGATTGATCGCAAGATCTGGAGAACCATTCCACCATTAAACTCTACAGAGTCTAATTGGGCCTTGATGGCAGGTTTGGTTCCTACTGTTGAGTCAAAGGGATTTAGGACCCCTCAACATATTGTTTGAGGAAAATTTGGTGCTGAGAGAGTAGATGTAGAACTAGATCCACATGAGAAAGATGGGTTGTCCATGTTTTACTATAGATGAGGATATCATCAAAGAAAAATAAGACAAAATGATGGAGAAAAGGATGGAAGACATGATTCATGAGGCTTTGGAAAGTGGAGAGAGCATTACACAAGCCAAAGGGCATAACCAAAAACTCATAGTGGCCCTCATGAGTTCAAAATGCAGCCTTAGGAATTTATGCCTAGTTCATACATCTCTAGTGGTATCCAGAATGAAGATAAAGTTAAGTAAAGAACTGGGCACCACTCAATTCATCCAAGAGGTCATCAATGACAGGAATGGGAAATTTGTCTTTGATGGTGAGCTTGTTGAGGGTGAGAAAGTCAATACACATGCACTAAGAGCCTTATTTCTTAAGGACCATGAACCAGAAGAAGAGTAGGGGATCGTACTAAGACGAATAACACTTGTGGTGAGCAATTCTTGAACAATTTTTTCAATTTCATTTTTTTGGGAAAAGATATGACGATAGGGATGAACATTGGGAGGAAGGTTGTCGGGGACAAGGTGACGCAACCCCCCTACTCCCCTATAGGCTTGCGTGACCTCATAGTCTTTGGATATTTCTACTTCTGAGTTAGAATGAATATTTGGGCTCTGGATCAAACCTATATCAATTATACACATTACCCTTTTCTCCTTTAGGCGTAGGTCCTGTGATACCTACACCCTATGTTTGCACATTCTGGCGCTCCTCAATTTTTGGGTGCTAGATCCTCTTCACTAGCCCCTTCCTTCATATGTCCCAGGGTTATGTCCTTGTGATAATATGTGATTGAAAGCACGGGAAAGAGTGGTTTCCAACCAACCCACTTTTCTCCCTGCAATCCTCCTCGTCCTGCCACGTATCCATTTGCAAATATCGTGCTTCCAATTGTGGCCCATTCTAGAATAATTATCATCCGCACAAGTTCTGGTCCCACAATTCTTCCCATCTGTCAATCTCTTTCCTCTCATCCCTACCTCTTGATCAATGACTTCTATTGAATCTCCTTTCCTACCATATACACACGATCTTAGATCACCATAATTGGTCACCACGTAAATCCCCTCTAGATCAATGAATGTCATTTATTTCATCTTTCAGGCTTTGGGAGTTTCAATTTTCAACTTCTCTCTCCTCTATATTTCAATCTTCCAGAGTTGAATATATGCTACCATTTGGCTCCTTGAATCTACGGTTAGGATCTCCTTCGTGAGTTCGTGCTTCAGAAATCTTGATTCTCAACCTCCACAAGATCCCTTTGCTAAGGTCCTTCTTCGCATGTGACCCTGGATGACATCCTCACATGACCACATGACTTCCTGTTAAATATCATGCACCTTCAATCCCCAAAATACCGTGGGACCATCAATCTCCCAATCTTCACGGTACCTATGGATTGACTACATAAATCAACTCAATTCCAACATATACTATATAAAATAATGTGCAAGATAAGAAAGAGGCCTACCTCGATCCAATGCTTGATGTTGTTCCACTGTTGAGCACTTCGACCCAAAGATTTATACCTACAACAAGTTCTCAAAAAACAAGAAAATCAAGCATATAGTGATAATATAAAGGGGTTAGCACATTAGATAGCATAATCCATTAATAAACATAACAAACATGCCCATGGATAATAATTATATATTTTCATGATACCAATAAGATGGAAAAGGATTATTTCTATTAATAAATGATCAACATAAGTGATAACATTTCAAACTTCCATGTCAGCATGGTTCAAAACCAAAAAACTAGGTTCCTTCCAACTGGGTCTCCACCACTTCAATCCTCCACCAAAAGCAAGCTCATAGAAGGGAGACAATAAGGTTCTCTCAAAAATAGGGAAAGAGCTTGGGGGTTGAACGTTGTGTTCAGACTTGAGGAACAAATGGATACAGACTGAATATGAAGTAATTTCTGTAGAGTAACTTTTCTCTCAAAGTTGAATGCTTTCTCCTCTTTTCCATAGCTCAGAATTGTGCTTTTATAGCCTTAAAAATGAAACTGAAGGGCCGAGTTGGAATGTTTCCAGTATATGGAAGTCCAAGGATCAGAGATCTCCTATCATGACATGGAAACCCGACTTCATTTTTGTATTTTTTGGCACAAATACCGACGTGCACGAGATGTAGTGGAGAAACCTATGTATACACATGTTGTATAGTAGATAGGGCACATATATGTGGAAAAACATTTATTTTGAGCTCTGGAATCATCAAAAAGGGATGATAACTTTGCATAGGGAAATGGAAAACGACCCTCTGTGCAAGATTGCAATGGTGAGGAAAATCTTGCTATAACAGATGCCCCCTAATGTGTGAGATCAAAGGAGTATCTGTGATGGCTGAAATACATTATAAATAGCCCAGAAGTGGAGTGATGGGAACCCAGATGGAAAGACTAGTTGCTCCTTACAGTCTGCACTTGCTTTACATACATGGATACCAATAGAATACATGCAGATCCATGTGGAAAATATACCAAATAAGTGTCTATGGACATGAATAGGCAAATATACAAATGTGGTTATATGCCACAAGTTGTCATAGTCACAAATAAGGCCCAGTATAAACAGTCTCAAAACCAATATGAAGATATCTGTATACAATGGAGTACAATCTGATCTCCCATGATCACTGAAGTCAAATAGGTATTGGTCTAATGAAAAGGAAGCAACAACTCAAGAAATATGTGGCCACATAGTCATGTCTTCAAGTCTTCTACACTATCCACCAAAGGTGCAAGTCTACATCATGTGAATAAAGGATTTGAGGTTGAACATAATGAGACATCGTTTGATTACCGGTCATTGAGTTATACTATTAACAAATGAGAGACAACCTACACATAATGAAAGTAGGTATCAAGGCATTGAGTACATTCCTATCGGTGTGAATAAAGGAGTCAGTTTCTAACACCTGAGGAATCCATTGATCAGGAGACATTGATGTATTCCCATTTTTCAATGGCGAGAGAGCCTACCACTAATTACTGCAAGCCTCAAGGTACTCATAAAAATCTAGGTCCCATATCCAGAATAAATGAGTTGGATTTGATGGACAAAGAACCACTGAAAGGAGAGAATTGAGGCATCTCTCATCAGTCAGCACGAGGAAAAAAGAAAAATAATCATGATTTGGTGGAAATCGGACGAAGAACATGTTCACAAACCAACAACCCTGTGTGTCTTTCACGTGTCCCAAATGCAAGAGGTACACGAAAAAGACCCTCTGAATAGCAACCAATGATGAAAACTACTGACAAAGGCAAGGACACCACCAATAAGGCTAATGGCATCCAAGGAACTGCACGAATCCCAAAGTGTGAATAGATGTCTTGTCGTCGAACACAAGGGAAACCACCCAATCAACGACCAATGATGAAATGTCGATTTCTGGGTTGAAGGTTACCTACCAATGATGAAAGTAGGGCCAGGGTGCATGTTAAAACCATAGTATCATGTGACTCTAAGAAAAACCGAGGGTATGACCGACATGCAAAGTCAAGAGTTTTGAGGAGTGGCCGACATAGGTTGATAGACTTCCTTCGAGCAAGAGAATGAGACATTTGATAGACTCTGGAGGCATAGACTCAATGATGTAACCATGAGATGCAAGAGGCATCAATAATGTTCTCCATAGGGACTGGAAGAATAACCAGTCAATAGAGAAAACTCTGTAATGAGATCATCTTCCTAAGTCCATGCTAAACCCAAAATTATGATGACACAAGGACTCAATAACTTTGTGCTCTATTCAAAGGCGACACGATTACTGCCAAATATAATATAGTACTCCCTTCCCACCCATCGTTTTTTTTTTTTTCATAACAAATGAATGCTATGATACAGAGGAGGAAACAAGTGTCACAAGTAAGAAAAACTAGTTCCAATAGTGGAACGTGCCTATGCTCAATGCAAGGAAATTCATGTGGGAGATGGACACTCGGGGTGATGTTCCCTCCTAGTTATAGGGTGTTAAATTGTGAAGGATAAAAACAAGGCTCTACTTGGTTGAGGATGAAAAAACTTCTTAGGTAACGGTTTATAACGCAAAGCAAGAACCAACTAAAGGCTCAATGCTGCAAGCCAGGGCATGAGATGCAATCACAACTTAACGTGAAAAAATGTCCTTTTTTATGTCTTTTAGTCTACTTGGTGTGAAAAAGGACTAAAATTGTGCCAAATAGACATCTTTTCAAATCCAATTTATGAGTGTGAATAAGACAAGTTCACTCGACGATCTTTTCTATTTTTGGTAACGATTCGGAAAAGAGATTAACTAAGACTCATGACCTTTAAAATCCAATTTAATGAGTGTGAATGGGACAAATCACTTGAAAATATTTTTGGTTTTTAGACGAGTCAGAAAAGAGCTTAACTAAGAATCGTGACCTTTCAAATCCAATTTAACGAGCGTGAAAGGGACAAATCACTCGACAATCTTTTCACTTTTTGAACAAGTCGGAAAAGAGATTAACTCAGACTCGTTTGGGAGATTCTAGGCGGCAAGTCACGGGGGAGGCCAAGGCTCCCATGCAGACCTTTTGTAGAATGTCAGTATCTTATAAAGAATCGACACAAGGTTGGGAAAACCCAAAGATCTCCAAGTCAAGAAGGATAAAGTGTTAACAAAGGTTATCGTCTCTATGATATATCATATAATGTCTCTTCTTGGAAAAGAAATAAGTGGGGGCATTGGATACCCCATGAGACCATCCCAATAAAAGGGAACCTCATCAAGAATTGGAGGGAGAGAACTTGGAAAGAGTAAAACTCTCTCTTGTTCAGAAGGTGAAGTACTAGAAATTCTAAGGACATGGCATAGAAGGTATAGAACCAGAACCAGAAGAGCAAAATCAACCAAAAATTGCATCAGCGCGACCGCTTCCTTAGACTTGTCACACTCTGAAAGAGGGAGCCAAAGGAACTCCACTATCCATGATAAAAAAGACTCAACACAGAATCCTAAGGCCAACTAGTAGTCAAAGAGCACTCCAAAATTAAAACAGACAATATGCATGCAAACGAGCTAAAGTGGTTGAGTGGCCTCTCTCCCTAAAGAAGGTATGTCTCGTCCAAGACGGACCTGAGACTCCCCGATAAAGTTTGGAGGTAACTTAATCAATTATAGGGGCCCTCATGGTCTTAAACACAAGTTAGTCAGATCCCGCTAGAGAGGTAATCCTCCATAAAGGTTGTGTGATGTCTGACCCCTATCTAACCCAGGGTACAAGCAGAATAGCCCCTGCAAGTAACCTATGAGATACCTAATTCAAGAAACTAATAAACCACTATATAACTGATGCAAAATCGAGAAGTTGTAAGTCTAGATCACCATATGGGCAGGGTAGCAAATCCCTAAACCTTGAAAGCACCACCTCTCACAGAGGTATGGGAACTATCAAGATCCCCAAATACAAATAAATCCACAAAAATGTCTCTGATGCTAGGCAAGTATCTGGGGGTTATCCCTTCAACTGACTTTGCACAACCTCATGGTTAACTCTGGTGTGAGAGGAGCCTCCCGATCTTACCAATTAGACAATGTATTTCTCAACTCCCTGTCTCAGACACATATGTTGATTTAATTTCCTTGGAGAAGTTTACTCAAAAAATCCTATTCCAAGGCACTAAATCCTAGACTAGTTTGTGCACCCTAAAAATAAAATCGTGACTAATCAATTTTAATTTAAAGCATAAATTTTATTGGTCATGATTACTCAAAAAGGTATGGAAGTGAAACTCATGATGTTATGACTCTACAAGAAAATAAATTTGAATATAATGCAAAGTCTAACTTTAACTTTTTCAATGAATGATATGCTAATAAAAACGATGCAATTTTTCAATTTCAACTCTACAATTCAGAAGTAAATGCAATCTTTCACTAAATGTGCTAAGCTAATGATAAAGATTCAAAAGACAAAATTGCCAACCAATGCAAAATGCCTATTTTTTTGTATTTTCAATATACTAAAAATAAAATGCATGGAATGATAAGCAACTTGATATATAAAATTCTACTGTGTATAAAATAAATAACTCAAGAAGAATACCAAGAAGCCAAGCAAACAACCCAGAGTACAAGGATAGTAAAAAATGATAAGATGAGAAATAATACGCCCAAAAATTCAACTCCAAACAGGTTTCCTATCAACCCAGAGAAGCTCAACAGGCACTATAGAGACCTAAGAAGACTCAGAAATCATTAAATCCCACCCAACAATCACCAAACCAAGCAAACAAGCAAGGAAATAAGGTGTACGTGACTGTTTAGGGAAACAATACATATATACACATCTTACAGTGAGGCAGAACGCGTGTGTATGCGACTGTCAAGGCAATAGGGTGTGTACAGGATTTAAAACAAGGTTAGGCAAGGGGGAAAAGACTAAAAGCTTAGACCCAGAGTGAATAGAATTCGTCAAGCAGTGATACAAAAAGAACCATAAAGGAAAAAGAGAAATGCAAGGAGAAACAATACTTCAAACCCTTAAAAATAAAATCCTCCCCAACAAAGTTGCCAATTCTGTTATGAGGGAAAAACTCTCTATGGCCAGGGTAAACCACAACAGACAGGTATGACTGCAAAAATCAACTCAATTCCAACGTATACTATATAAACTAATGTGCAAGACAAGAAAGAGGCCTACCTTGATCCAACGTTTGATTATGTTCCACCGTTGAGCACTTCGACACAAATCTTTATACTTGCAACAAGTTCTCAACAAACAAGCAAAGCAAGAATATAGTGATAATATAAAGGGGTTAGCACATTATATAGCATAATCCATTAATAAACATAACAAACATGACCATATATAATAATCATATATTTTCACGATACCAATAGGATGGGAAAGGAGTATTTCTATTAATAAATTATCAGCAGAAGTGATAACATTATAGACTTCCGTGTCGGCATGATTCGAAACCAAGAAACCAAGTTCCTTCCAACTAGTTCTCCACCACTTCAATCCTCCACCAAAGGCAAGTTCATAGAAGGGAGAAAACAAGGTTCTCTCAACAATACGGAAAGAGCTTGGGGGCTGAACACTGTGTTCATACTTGAGGAACAAAGGGATGCAGACTAAATATGAAGTAATTTCTCTAGAGTAACTTTTCTCTCAAAGTTGAATGCTTTCTCCTCTTTTCCATAGCTCGGAATTGTACTTTTATAGCCTTCAAAATGAAACTAAAGGTTCGATTCAAAAATTTTCTAGTATATGGAAGGCCAAGGATGAGAGATCTCATGTCGTGACATGGAAACCCGACTTCATTTTTGTATTTTCTACCACAAATCTCGATGTATGTGGGTTGTAGTGGAGCAGCCTACGTATACACATGTTGTATAGTAGATAGGGTGCATATATGTGGAAAAATATTTATTTTTAGCTATGGAACCATCAAAAAGGGATGATAAGTCTAAATAGGGAAATGGAAAAAGGCCCTCTGTGCAAGATTTCAATGGTGAGGCAAATCTTGCTATAACAGTCCTCTCCAAACCTATGGACCAGATCTCTTTGCGATTACGAACTTCGGATGTTTGAAATCTCAAACCTCACTTTCCTCTGTACTTCAGTCTTTCGGAGTTAACGATCTGATGACACCTATCCTACTAAAACAACAACCCTATTCCTACCTCAGATGTTTGACCTTTCAACTCATATCTATGATCCTGCGGCCCTCCTCTCGATCAACGATTGAGATCCTCCTTTGGGTATTTAGATTTTTCCTTCTCCACTTTTCTCCAGAGTTCTAGATCTGACACCGTGTGTCCACCTTCACATCGACGACCCTTGTTTTTTTCGGGACTTTGACCTTCAATGATTTCAATTCTCAACAACCATTATTCTCTGGAGTGAATCTTTTCGGAGTGCCAGATCCTCTAACAGCTATCCTCCTTGATCTAACGATTGTCCTATGGGATGAACCTTCATCCTCCACACATCCCTTTGTAGATAAAAGATCCATGTGCTTCCTTTGGGATCTATGGCCCTGAATTCTTTAGGCTTCAGCGCTTCAAAACTTCCCGAACTCAACTTCTCAAAAACCCTGGAGTATGATCCTCCAAAGTTCATGATCGGGTGACATGTGTCCAGCCCAGATCAATGGATATCGTCTGCTTCAGGACTTCGAGCTTTAGAAATATCAAATTTCACTTTCCCTTTGCTCGATCTTTCTCTGAGCGTTTTACCCGGTGTCCACGATCCAATGACACCTATTCTCCCATGGATCGACAACTCCCAGCTACTTCGGTTGTTCGGCCTTCGGCAATTTCAAACTTTCATCCTTCGCATTCTCCCAGAGTGACTTCACCTAGAATTCACAATCCTCCACCACACGTCCCCTTTCTAGATCTGATGGCTCAGATTCTCTTTGGGTTTTTGCAATTCGATAGTTTAAATTCTCAAACCGAAACTCCATTGTAAATTTTCCCAGATCTTGAAATCTAGTGACAAGTGTCCCCTCGCAGATCAAAGGCTCTCGGCTCTTCGATGCTTTGGGCTTCGAGAATATCAAACTCTTACACACTCATTCCTCCTAGATTTATTTCACCCAAAACACATGATCTCTTGATGCGTGTCTCCCCTTTGATCTGATGACCTCTATCCACTTTGGGTGTTCAGGTTTTGGGATTTTCAAATCCTATGCACTCGGTTCTCCTGGAGTTATTTCACTGGAAAACTAAGATCTTATGCCACCTGTCACCTTTGACAATGGACAGTCCCTGCTCGCTTCGAGATTTTGATACTTTGACAAGTCCACTCTTCTGTGCACATAATACGTTAATGCTCGTGCACCCTCTTTCAGATTCAACGATTGTTGGTCCTTCGTGCTTAGATCCAATGAATGGGATCCATTCTTATCCTCTATGATTCCTCTGCTTGCTAGACTCAAATATGACGGTCGATATTCCTACTCACAACCAATCTGATAGATGTGGTCTCTCCTCCTCCTGAGCTTTAGACTTCTCCCTCCTTGGAAGACTTAGTATGTGTTGAAAGGTCTTAGCCTTTGAACTTTGTCTCATGAACTCAACTCCTTTGGGTCTCGCTTACACTCTTGCGGTGTTATCTCTTTTGAGATTTTGGACTTAGAACAATTCCACCTCTTACACACTCTCTGTTTTATTCCTTTTCAGCTTGATCTCCTCGAAGATATCGATCTCCCATGCACTCCTTGTGTTTCTGGGATTTTGTCAAACTCAGATCCAAAGGATTTCTTTAAAATAAATTATTTTTTCCCTCCTGGCATTCTCCTGACTTGATGCACACCTTGTAAATATTTTCCTCACAGAGTGTTCAGTAAATTGGTTTCCCTCCGAACTCAACACAGAGTTCTTCCTCATGTGCACACTTTGCACTTCTATTGATGAAGGTTTCAGTGCTATCTCTCTTGAGATTCCCTGAGGTTAAATCACCTCTCCCTTTACGGATTGTGTGCACACCTTGCACTCTGGAACCCAAATAAGAGAAACAATTGAAACTCCTTTAGTGCTACATCAAACCACACATTCAAACATGAAAATGCATAAAGACATATAAATCATACAAATACATAAACAAACGATATGCAGGAAAAACTTCTTTTCTATTATCTTTGTGTGTCTATACAGATGATTACAAAAACTGGATTGTAATAGAGTCCCAGTTATCTCAAGCTCTCTCCCATAACTATTCTACCTCTTAAGGCCTCTATACCCAGACCTCTCTATCTCTCTCTCCGTCCATTACAAAAGAGGGCTCTGCGAGCTTAATCCTCCTCACCACCTTAGTTCCATTACTATATCAACTACGACACCATACTCCTACAGCTTCATTACATAAATAAAATGTCCAGTCTGACTCAGACCAAGACTTTATTTACAATAAACCATTTAAGGCAATCTATCTACTACCTATACAAAGGCATGGCTTGGCTCTTACAACCTTACAATGCAAATCCACATGGGATAAGTTTTTGAATTTAAAAATGAGAGGGTAAATCTCTCTCCCTTTCTCCATTGTGCATCTATGTGTTTCCTTGCTGACGTATTTTCTGACTTGAAGGGATGCTCCTGCATCATACTCCACAGCTGGGAAAATCATGAGCTTCATCTCATGAGCTCCTCTTCCCTGGTGTTGAAATCCTCCTAGATCCCAAACTCTCCCTTGGAGATGTCCTCTTGCTCCTCTCCAACTATGTTGTTGTTGTTGCTACTTCTTCTTCCTCTTTTGTTTCTTAACTGCTACTATGGAAGGCTTTCTTATGTTCATCTCCCCTATGTTGGTTGCTTCTGCTAACTTCAACATCATCTTCCTGATCTCTTCTATCACCCTATCCAGTTTCTCCACTGGCTGGCTCTTCTTATGCAGCCTTCTCTGTTGCACTTCCTTATTATCAGTGGGCCTATATACTCAATCTACCATGTTGTATTTACTTCCCCTAGTGGCATTGAGTTGCCACTATGTTGTATACTTCAATTCCATGGTCTCATCACTGAGTTGTTGCTCAGTTTCCTCCTCTGACATATTGATTTCTGCTAGCTCTTCTTGTGTTGGCATATCTACAACTTCCTCTAATTGCTCCCCTAGCTGGTATGCTCCTCCATCTATCTCCAAATTGACCTATTGGATGTGTAATATTTTCACCATTACCCTTATCTCTAGGGATTCCAACTCCTCATACAGCTAAGAAAAATTCATGTTGTCTGTTTCCCTTTTTGTTGTAGGCTCCAGCGCTGCAGTCATTTCTGTTTCAGCTTCCTGGATGAAAATTTTGAGCCATTATTCTGAATTCTCTTCTCCTTTTGTTGGGGTAGGCATCATTGTCTAGTCTATTTCTTCCTCTTCTCCTTGGGTAGCTTATGATATCTTTTCCTTCATCATGACAGTCACTGCTAGATTTTCTTCTTTTGTTGTTGCATCTGCAACACATACTCTAGCCTCAACTGGGCTATCTAGTAGGAATATCTGAATTCCCCCAATGATCAGAACATTCCTCTGATCCTCTTCCTTTGTGATTGAAGTATTTAACTTCTCATCATCTTCATTCACATGTTCTTCAAACCCATATGAATATTCACCTATAGGCACTCCTCGTTGACCTGAACTCACTTCTAATCTCCTGAGACTTTTAGACAGTCTCATTTGTTTCTCCCTGTCCACCTAGAAATTTGGGACTTCTCTTCTTCCCACCTAGAAGTCTATGAGATCAATCGATCCCATATCATTGATCACCTAGAAATATGAACTTTCATCACTTCTCCTATGGTAGTATGCGATACCTCCACTTGATCTCTTTCCATTGCCCACCTGGCAACTTCAAAGTCCAATTCTACCTACCTGGTAGTTTATGAGATCTTCGTCTGATCTCTTCTCATTCTCATCACTGAGGTGTCTCCCAACCTATGGTTCACATATGTGAATCATTTCCTCCTCTGTGTCACTGAGGTTTTCAGCATGCCTCATCCACTCTCTCAACATCCTTTGTTGTCCTCTGGCCAAAAATATCTTAACTAACCACTTCACCTTCTTTTTCATGGGCCACTCATACACCCAATGTGCTTTTGCATCCTGCTTCATTTTAAATGCAAGCTTCTCCATTTGTGCTCTTATCTAGTTGAACTCCAGATCCATATCTGGGTTGTTCTTCTATTTGCGGTCTTCTCTTCAAACACTTCCATGGCCTTCAGTAGCCATTTCCACTATCTACCTACCCTTCTCACAAGTCTATGGACCACTCTTCATCCAAGAGCATCTCCATCTTCCCTCACAGCTCACCTGGCGGTTTAAATTTTTGTTGTTGCGTCCATGCAAAAACCTTCTCACATAGCATCAATACTCTTCCTTCCTTTCACCTCTTTCTTATCTATTGTCTATAAGCAAAGAGAAGTCTTTTGATACTACTCGATGTCATCAGATTATTCCCTTTGCCTACATAAGTCAATTATGTGCTATGATACCACCTGATACAGCCCCCCTACTCCCCCGTAGGGTTGTGTGACATCCCAATCTCTAGATATTTCTACTTCTAATTTGGATCAACTCTTTGGGCTCTGGATTGAACCCATATCAATTATACACAGGCCCATTTTCTCCTTTAGGCACAGGTCTTGTGATACCTACACCCTCTGTCTGCGCGTTCTGGTGCTCTTAAGTTTGTGGGCACTAGCTCCTCTTCACTGGCCCCTTCCTTCATATGTCCTTGGGTTGTGCCCTTGTGTTAATTCGTGATTGTGGGTGCAGGCAAGAGTGGTTTCCAACCAACCCACATTTCACCCCGCAATCCTCCTCGTGTTGCCACATATCCCTTTGTGAATACCATGGTTCCAACTGCGTCCCTCTCTAGAATAATTATCTTCCGCGCAAGTTCTAGTTCCACAATTCTTCTCGTTCGTCGATCTCCTGCCTCTCAGTGCTACCTCCCAATCAAGGACTGCTACAATCAATATGGGTGTAGCATGAATCTTAGAAAGTACCATGGATTTAAGTTGTGATTTTTTACTTAAATACAATCGTAGTTTGTAGTGAAGATCATCATTGTGCCAAGAGTACCCTGGGGAAACTGGATAATTGGTCTGCAATTGTTGGATTAGATGAGAAATTTTGGGATCTTGTAGCTATTCCTGGCGAATAGCTTAGAGCCAATCTGGTACAATGAAGGAGAGGGGAAAAAAGGGATCCTTCATCTTCATATTTTCTTGAAAGTGCATCAACAACCACATTGTTTTTGCCTTTATTGTAAATGATCTCATAATCATATCCAAATATCTTAGTCACCCATTTTTGTTGCTCCGGGGAGGAAGGGCGTTGTTCCAAAAAATACTTGAGGCTTTGATTATCTATGTTAATTTGGAAGCATTGCCCCAATAGATAAGGGCACAAAAGATCCATTTCACGCAGAATAGACAACATTTCATTTTCATAGATTGATTGGCCTAAATATTGCTTTGACAATTGTTTTATGAATAGAGGGGCTTCCACAATGAAACACATTAGATATCATTTTCAGGGTTAACTGTGTAGAGTAAGTCATTAATCTATGACCCATATTCATGAGTATTAGTTGCAACTGACCAATAAAGGCCAAAGGCTGACCATCTTGCATAAGGACTACTCCAATTCCTCTCCCAAAAGCATCACATTCCAGGACAAAGGTCTTTGTGAAATCAGGAAGGGCTAGGACTAGAGTGGTGCACATGGTCACCTTCAAGGTTTGAAAGGCCTAATCAGTAGTGGGAGTCCAAGCGAAAGAATTATTTTTAAGGAGAGCAGTGAGAGGTGCCGCAATATTTCCATAATTCTTAACAAACTTGTGATAATAGTCTTTGGGCAATGCCAATCCTGCATAGCTTCAATATTTTTAGGATCCACCCTAACAGCTACCTTGCCAACAATATAACCCAAGTACTTGACTTCTGAGGTGCCCAAAGAACATCTATATTGTGTTGAGCACTCAACACACCCTAAAAATCCTTTATCAAATTCTTACTTTTTGGGTACCACTTGATATTCTGCACTATCTAATTTGATTTCATTTTGATAAATGTTTCTGTATTTGCTTATTTTCATGACTCTCATCACCCTTTCAAGTTTATTGAACTTATCAAACCACATGACTAAAAATACCTTAACACCTGAACAAAGAATCGGCAGCCCAACACTCCACCCAACACGCTCGGGATTGACATTGGAAGGAATTCAAAGAAGAAAAAAGGAACCACTTGGAAAACCAAAGTCGTCGAGTGTCGATCTCATTCGGCATCGGAAGAAGGAATTTTTGGTTTGTGTTAA
>SNQJ01S0047919.1:42342-56688 GCA_010110895.2 Picea sitchensis | reverse complement strand
CTTCCTTTTCTTCTAGTTGAGTCTTATTTCTCTCCTTGAGCATTTCCTTTAACTTCAAGATGTACCTTTGACTCCTCCTAAGAAACTTCTTAGTGTTATCCGAAAGATAGTTATAGTGTGTATAATAATGATTACTCCTATACATATATAAACCTTCTTCAATTTCCTTTTGAAGTTCTAATAGATTTTGTTCTATTCTTTCCATGGGATAACTACTGTCAAACTTTACACAAACGGTTTCTAAATCATCTTCTTCACTTGAGAAAATTCAACATCATCACATTTTGAGTCATTGCAATCAAGAGTCTTTGGAGATTCTTTACCTTTATTTGAAGTATCTTCAAGATCTTCCTTTTTGCCAACATTATCACATGATTCTTTGCCTTCGTTTGAAGTGTCTTCAAGATCTTCCTTTGTGCTATCATCACTTGATTCTTTGTCTTCACTTGAAATTTTTTCAAGATCACATTTTGAAATAATACAATCAAGGGTTTTTGACGATTCTTTACCTTTGATAATCTTGATGGAGTGGTCTTCAATATTTTCTTTCTCCTTCTCGCTTTGATATGTCTCCTCTAGATTTAGCCATAGATCCTTGGTAGAAGTGCATTGTCCCATGCTCTATTTGATAGGGCTTGAGAGTCCACTAAGAATGGTCTAGAGAGCCAATGCATCATTCTTCTTTCCTTCCCTTTGAGCTGCAAACTTTGACTTGTTCTTCAACGAAACTAATCCACCAATGTCTTCCATCCAAATAACTGCTCCCATTGTCTTCAAATACACTCTCATCTCTAATCTCCAAGTAGAATAGTTTTCCTCATCAAGGATTGGAACTTCATCATCCATTTGTGTGTCTATGCATCTCCTTCAAGCTTGGCTTGTAGTGAAGGCTTTCTCTGATACCAATTGTTGGACACACCTACCACACTTAGAGGGGGGGTGAATGAGTGTGGGGCTCTTTTTTCAAGTGTTACAAGGGAAAAACTCTCTATGGCCAAGGGTAAACCACAACAGATAGGTATGACTGCAGAAATCAACTCAATTCCAACATATGCTATATAAACTAATGTGCAATATAAGAAAGAGGCCTACCTCGATTCAATGTTCGATGATGTTCCACCGTTGAGAACTTTGACCCAAAGATTTATACCTGCAACCAGTTCTCAACAAACAAGCAGAGAAAGTACATAGTGATGATACAAAAGGGGTTAGCACATCAGATAGCATAATCCATTAATAAACAATACAAACATGCCCATGGATAATAATCATATACTTGTAAGATATCAATAGGACGAGAAAGGAGTATTTCTATTAATAATTGATCAACAAAAGTGACAACGTTACAGACTTTCATTTCGGCACAGTTTGAAACCAACAAACCAAGTTCCTTCCAACTGGGTCTCCACCACTTCAATATTCCACCAAAGGAAAGCTCATAAGAAAGAGGCAAAGAGGTCCTCTCAACAATAAGGGAAGAACTTGGGGGTTGAACACTGTGTTCAGACTTGAGGGACAAAGGGATGCAGACTCAATATGAAGTAATTTCTCCAGAGTAACTTTGCTCTCAAAGTTGAATTATTTCTCCCCTTTTCCATAGATCAAAATTGTGCTCTTATAGCCTTTAGAATGCAACTGAAGGGCTGAGTCGGAATGTTTCCAGTATATGGAAGGCTAAGGATCAGAGATCTCCTATTGTGACATGGAAACCCGACCTCATTTTGTATTTTCTGGCACAAATCCCGATATACGCGAGTTGTAGTGGAGTAGCAAATGTATACGCATCTTGTATAACTGATAGGGAGAGTATATGTGGAAAAATGTATGTTCTTAGCTCTGGATTCATCAAAAAGGGATGATAAGTCTGCATAGGGAAATGAAAAAAGGCCCTCTGTGCAAGATATCAATGGTGAGGCAAATCTTGCTATAATAGATGCCCCCTAATGTGTGAGATCAGAGGAGTATCTGTGATGGATGAAATACATTATAAATAACCCAGAAGTGGAGTTGTAGAGAACCAGCTCGACGAACTCAATTTCTCATTACATTATGTACTAACTTTGCATACATGGCTGCCAAGAATATAATGCAGATCCATGTGGAAATATACCAAACAAGTGTTCATGGCCATGAATAGGCAAATATAAATGCGGTTACATGCCAAGAGTTGTCATAGTCACGAACAAGGCCCAGTGAAAGAAGTCTCAAAATTAGTCTGAAGATATCTGTATACCATGGAGTACAATATGATCTCCCATGATCACTGAAGTCAAATAGGTACTGGTCCAATGAAGAGGAAGCAACAACTCAGGAAAGCTACAGTCACATAGTGATGTCTTCAAGTCTTCTACACTATTCACCAATGGTGCATATCTACATCATGTGAATAAATGAGTTGAGGTTGAACACGATGATACATCGTTTGATTACCGGCCATTCAGGTATACCGTTAACAAACGTGAGACAACCTACCGATAATGAAAGTAGGTATCAAGGCACCGAGTACATCTCTACAAGTGTGAATAAAGGAGTCGATGTCGAACACTTGAGAAATCCATTGATCAGGAGACATTGATGTATTCCTATCTGTCAATGGCGAGAGAGCCTTCCACTAATGACTGCAAGCCTCAAGGTACTCATAAAACTCTAGGTCTCATATCCAAAATAAATGAGTTGAAGTCGATGGAAAGAGACCTGTTGGAAGGAGAGCATTAAGGCATCTCTCATCAGTCAGCATGAGGAACAAAGCAGGAGCTTTATGATTTGGTGGAGATCGGACGAAGAACATGTTCATGAACCAATGACCCTGTGCGTCTTTCGTGCATGCCAAATACAAGTGGTACATGAAAAATACCCTCTGAATAGAAGCCAATGATGAAAACTGCTAACAAAGGCGAGGAAACCACCAATAAAGCTAATGGCATCCAAGACATTGCACGAATCCCAAAGTGTGGATATATGTCTTGCCGTCGAACACAAGGGAAACCATCCAGTCAATGACTAATGATGAAATGTCAATTTATGGGTTCAAGGTGACCTACCAATGATGAAAGTAGGGCTAGGGTGCATGATAAGACCAAAGTATCATGCGATTCTGAGACAAATTGAGGGTATGACCGACATGCAAAGTCAATATTTCTAAGGAGTGGTCGACATATGTTGATAGACTTCCTTTGAACAAGAGCATGAGACATACTATGGACTCTGGCATCATAGATTCAATGATGTGACAATTAGATGCAGGAGGCATCCATAATGTTCTCTATAGGGACTGGAAGAGTAACCAATCGGTAGAGAAAACTCCGTAGCGAGATCAACTTCCTAAGGTCATGCTAAACCCAAAATTATGATGACACAAGGACTCAATAACTTTGTGCTCTATTCAAAGGTGACATGGTTGCTGCCAAATATAATATAGTACTCCCTTCCCGCCCGTTGATTTTTGTTTTTTCATAACAAATGAATGTTATGATACAGAGGAGGAAACAAGTGTTGCAAGTAAGAAAAACTAGTTCCAACAGTGGAACGTGCCTATGCTCAATGCAAGGAAATTCATGCGGGAGATGGACACTCATGGCGATGTTCCCCCCTGGGTATAGGGTGTCAAATTGCGAAGGATAAAAACAAGTCTTTTCTTGGTTGAGGATGAAAGAACTGCTTCGGCAACGGTTTATAATGCAAAGCGAGAACTGGCTAAAGGATCAATGTTGCAAGCCAGGGCATGAGATGCAATCACAACTTAACACCAAAAAATGTCCTTTTTTATGTCTTTTAGTCTACTTGGTGTGAAAAGGGGGTAAACTTGTGCCAAATAGACATCTTTTCAAATCCAATTTACAAGTGTGAATAAGACAAGTTCACTCGACGATCTTTTCTATTTTTGGTAACAAGTCGGAAAAGAGCTTGACTAAGACTCATGACCTTTCAAATCCAATTTAATGAGTGTGAAAGGGAAAAATCACTGGGCAATATTTTTGGTTTTTAGACGAGTCAGAAAACAGCTTAACTGAGACTCGTGACCTTTCAAATCCAATTTAACGAGTGTTAAAGGGACAAATCACTCGACAATATTTTCTCTTTTTGAACGAGTCGGAAAAGAGATTAACTCAGACTCGTTTGGGAGATTCTAGGTGGCAAGTCATGGGGGAGGCCAAGGCTCCCATGTAGTCCTTCTGTAGAATGTCAGTATCTTACAAAGAACCAACACAAGCTTGGGAAAACCAAAGATCTCCAAGTTGAGGAGGATAAAGTGATAACAGAGGTTATCGTCTTTGTGATATATCAGATAATGTATCTTCTTGGAAAATACATAGGTGGGGGCATTGGATACCCCATGAGACCATTCCAATAAAAGGGAACCTCATCAATAATTGGAGGGAGAGAAATCAGGAAGAGTAAAACTCTCTCTTGTTCGGAAGGTGAAGTACTAGAAATGCTAAGGACATGGCATAGAAGGTATAGAACTAGAACCAGAAGAGCGAGATCGACCAAAAATTGCATCGGCACGACTGCTTCCTTAGACTTGTCACTCTCCGAAAGAAGAGTGGGATCAACCAAAGATTGCATCGACATGACCACTTCCTCAACCATTGGTTGAATAAGATGCAAGACAACAAGGTCAAGAGGTGTATCACCCCAAAAAATAGGAGTGTTTTCGATCGAATATTGCATCAACACGACCATTGGTTGAACAAGATGCAAGACAATAAGGTCAAGATATGCATCACTCCCGAACATAGGAGAGGTTTTGGTTGAATATTGCATCGACACGACTACAGGTTGAATGGGATGTGAGACAACAAGGTCAAGGGATGCATCAACCCTTAAAGGAAAAGGGGTGTCAGTCGAATATTGCATCTCCATGATTATTGTATCAACCAAAGCAGGAACAGAGTGTTGTGAAACCATAGATGCCTCAGAACCTAAAGGGCCCTTAGGTGAGCCCCACGCTTCTGGTATCCTAGTAGTAACATGACACAAACGAGTAAGGTGACTTCCTTCACAAGTCCTGCAAAGGAATCTAGGGTTACGTCTGAGACGTTTAGGCTTCTCAATCATATGAATGACCCCATCATGACTGGCAGTGGCTGGTGACATGCTCCCAGCATGACTTATAGAGGCTAGTATAAAATCTCCAACATGACTCACAGAGGTTGGCAATGGATCCCCAACATGACTAGAAGAGGTTGGTGATGTATGTGCAGTGTGACTAGCAGTGACTAGACATGTGCCCCCATCATGACTTGCAGCGGTTGGTTGTAGGTCTTCAACATGACTCTTAGAGGTTGTTGACTGATATCCAACATGAGGTTGGTGATATAATTCCAGTATGACACGTAGTGACTGGACTTGCAGCGATGATGAATTGCGACATTTGAGACCAAGGTCGAAGGAAAGATTGGTTTTGAGGAATCGCAGTCCAGGAAGAATCTTGGTTTACACCCTGTCTCTGTCCAATAGGATATTATCCTCCTCCATACTGATTCATAAAGGATTGTAAGGGCATCGTCACTGAGGAGGTCGCTTGCAAAGAGAAAGAGACATGACAAGGGTTCCTCACGTGAGGATATCTATTACCCCCAAATGAAGTAAATTCATGAGGGGGGTTGCCCATACTATAAAAATAACTCCCCATGGATGAAATACTAGAGGACAGATGGAGGTCCGCCATGGGAAAAGTGTTTGTAGGAACTAACATAGCAGAAGAAGGATGAGTGGATGGAGTGTAATAAGTAGAATGATTGCCTATTTGGGCACTTACTTCTCGCATAGTGGATTTTTAGGAAGGAAGATTCCAGCCTCCTACCGTAAGAGGTGTTTGAAGGATATGAGAATAAGAAGGCGTCAAATCCCCAGATCCAAAACTAGGATTCACAGAGGATGGCAAGTGTGAAGACATATCAGACATACCATAAGAAAAATGATTAGAGACCCAAGGCATTGACTGAGTACCATAATTTTGCATACCATAATGCAAAGTGGAAGGATTCACCCCTATGAAATGAGTGAACATCATGGGGGGGGATAGCAGCAAATGAGGGAGCCAAAGGAACTCCACTATCCATGATAACAAAGACTCAGCACAAAATCCTAAGGCTAACTAGTAGTCAAAGAGCACTCCAAAATTCAAACGGCTAATATGCACGAAAACAGGCTAAAGTGGTTGAGTGGCCTCCCTCCCTAAAGAAGGTATGTCTCATCCAAGAGGGACCTGAGACTCCCTGCTAAAGTTTGGAGGTAACATAATCAGTTATAGGGGCCCTCGTGGGCTTAAAAACCAGTCGATCAGATCCCACCAGAGAGGTAATCCTCCATAAAGGTTGTGTGATGTCTGACCCCTATCTGACCTAGGGTACAAGAAGAATAACCCCTGCAAGTAACCTATGAGATACCTAAGTCAAGAAACTAATAAACCACTGTATTACTGATGCACAATTGGGAAGTCGTAAATCTGGATACAGGTAGCAAAGCCTAAAACCTTGAAAGCACCACCTCTCATAGAGGTATGGGAACTATCAAGATCCCCAAATACAAATAAATCCGCAAAAATATCTCTGACGCTAGGCGAGTATCCGTGGGTTATCCCTTCAAATAACTTTGTGCAACCTTGTGATTAACTCTAGTGTGAGAGGAGCCTCCCAATCTTACCAATTATACAATGGATTTCTCAACTCCTTGTCTCAAACACATATATTGATTTAATTTCCTTGGAGAAGTTTACTCACAAAATTCTATTCCAAGGCACTAAATCCTAGACTAGTTTATGCACCCTAAAAATAAAATCGTGACTAATCAATTTTAATTTAAAGCGTAAATTTTATTGGTCGTGATTACTCAAAAAGGTATGGAAGTGAAACTCATGATCTTATGACTCTGCAAGAAAATAAATTTGAATATAATGTAAAGTCTAACTTTAACTTTTTCAATGAATGATATGCTAATAAAAACAATGCAATTTTTCAATTTCAACTCTACAATTCATAAGTAAATGCAATCTTTCACTAAATGTGCTAAGCTAATGATAAAGATTCAAAAGACAAAAATGCCAACCAATGCAAAATGCCTATTTTTTTTGTATATTCAATATATGGAATGATAAGCAACTTGATATATAAAAATTCTATTGTGTATAAAATAAATAACTCAAGAAGAATACCAAGTAGCCAAGCAAACATCCCAGACTACAAGAACAATAAAAAATGAGAAGATGAGAAATACTACGCCCAAAAATTCAACTCCAAACAGGTTTCCTATCAACCCAGAGAAGCTCAACAGGCACTACAGAGACCTAAGAAGACTCATAAATCATTAAATCCCACCCAGAAATCACCAAACCAAGAAAACAAGCAAGGAAATAAGGTGTATGCGATTGTTCAAGGAAACAATACGTATATAGACATCTTGCAGTGAGGCAAAATGCGTGTGTATACGACTATCAAGGCAATAGGGTGCATACAGGATTTAAAACAAGGCCAGGCAAGGGGGAAAAGACTGAAAACTTAAGCCTAGAGTGAACAAAATCCATCAAGCAGTGATACGACAAGAACCATAAAGGAAAAAGAGCAATGCAAGGAGAAACAATACTTCAAACCCTTAAAAAGAAAATCCTCCCCAATGGAGTCGCCAATTCTGTTATGAGGGAAAAACTCTCTATGGCCAGGGTAAACCACAACATACAGGTATGACTGCAGAAATCAACTCAATTCCAACGTATACTATATAAACTAATGTGCAAGATAAGAAAGAGGCCTACCTCGATCCAACGTTTGATGATGTTCCACCATTGAGCACTTTGACCCAAATCTTTATACTTGCAACAAGTTCTCAACAAACAAGCAAAGCAATAATATAGTGATAATATAAAGGGGTTAGCACATTAGATAGCATAATCCATTAATAAACATAACAAACATGCCCATGGATAATAATCATATATTTGCACGATACCAATAGGACGGGAAAGGAGTATTTCTATTAATAAATGATCAACATAAGTGATAACATTACAGACTTCCATGTCGGCACGGTTTGAAACCAAGAAACCAGGTTCCTTCCAACTAGGTCTCTGCCACTTCAATCCTCCACCAAAGGCAAGATCATAGAAGGGAGACAATAAGTTTCTCTCAACAATAGGGAAAGAGGGATGAATATGGTGTTCATACTTGAGAAACAAAGGGATGCAGAGTCAATATGAAGTAATTTCTCCAGAGTAACTTTTCTCTCAAAGTTGAATGCTTTCTCCTCTTTTCCATAGCTCGAAATTGTTCTTTTATAGCCTTCAAAATAAAACTGAAGGGTTGAGTCAGAACATTTCTAGTATATGGAAGGCCAAGGATCAGAGATCTCATGTCGTGACATGGAAACCCGACTTCATAGTATGCGGGCTATAGTGGAGAAGCCTACGTATACAGATGTTGTATAGTAGATAGGGCACATATATGTGGAAACATATTTATTTTATCTCTACATAGGGAAATGGAAAAAGGCCCTTTGTGCAAGATTACAATGGTGAGGCAAATCTTGCTATAATAGTCCTCTCCAAACCTATGGACTAGATCTCTTCACGATTATAGACTTCGGGTGTTTGAAATCTCAAACCTCACTTTCCTCTGTACTTCAGTCTTCCGGAGTTAATGATCTACTGACACCTATCCTACTAAATCAACGACCCTGTTCCTACCTTAGATGTTTGAGCCTTCAAATCAGATCTACGATCCTGCGGCCCTCCTCTCAATCAATGGTCAAGATCCTCCTTCGAGTCTTCCTATTTTTCCTCCTTTTCTTTTCTCAGAAGTTCTACATCTGATGCTGCATGTCCACCTTCACATCGATGACTCTTGTTGTTTTCGGGACTTCAGACTTCAGCGATTTCAAATCTCAACAACCACAAACCTCTAGAGTGAATCCTTCTGGAGTTTCAGATCCTCTAACACCTATCCTTATTTATCTAACGGTTGTCCTATGGGATGAACCTTCATCCTCCACACGTCCCTTCATAGATCAAAGATCCACATGCTTCCTTTGGGATCTATGGCCCTGAATTTTTCAGGTTTCGGCGCTTCATAAATTCCTGAAATCAACTTCTCAAAAACCCCGGAGTATGATCCTCTGAAGTTCATGATCGGGTGACACATGTCCAATCCAGATCAATGGCTATTGTTCGCTTCGAGACTTCGGGCTTTAGAAATCTCAAATTTCAGTTTCCCTTCACTCAGTATTTCTCTGAGAATTTTACCTAGTGTCCACGATCCAATGACACATGTTCTCCCGTGGATCGATGGCTCCCAGCTACTTCAATTTTCTGGCCTTCAGTGATTTCAAACTTTCATCCTTCGTGTTCTCCAGGAGTGACTTCACCCGGAATCCATGATCCTTCAGCACGTGTCCCCTTTCTAGATCTGACATCTCAGATTCTCTTTGGGTTTCTGCAATTTGGCAGTTTCAATTCTCAAACTGAAAATCCATTGTAAATTTTCCCAGATCTTGCAATATAGTGACAAGTGTCCCCTCACAGATCGATGGCTCTTGACTCTTCGACACTTTGGTTCGGGAGTATCAAACTCTTACGCACTCGTTCCTCCCAGAGTTCTTTCACCCGAAACACATGATCTCTTGACATGTGTCTCCCCTTTGATCTGATGGCCTCTATCCACTTTAGGTGTTCAGGTTTTGGGAGTTTCAAATCCTATGCACTTGGTTCTCCCGGAGTGATTTCACTAGAAAACTCAGATCTTATGCCACCTGTCACCTTTGATGATGGATAGTCCCTTCTCGCTTCAGGATTTTGAGACTTTGACAAGTCCACTCTTCTGTGCACATAAGACATTAATGCTTGTCCACCCTCTTTCGGATACAATGGTTGTTGGTCCTTCGTGCTTAGATCCAACAGATGGGATTCGTTCTTATCCTCTATGATTCCTCTGCTCGCTAGACTCAAATATGATGGTCCAAATTCTTCCTCACAAACAATATGATGGTTGTGGTCACTCCTCCTCCTAATTCTTATACTTCCCCCGCCTTAGAAGACTTAGTCCATGTTCAAAGGTCTCGGCCTTTGAACTTTCTCTCACGAACCCGACTCCTTTGGGTCTTTCTTACACTCTTGTGGCGTTATCTCTTTTGAGATTTTGGACTTAGAACAAGTCCACCTCTTACACACTCTCTGTATTATTCCTTCTAAGCTTGATATCCTCGAAGACTTCGATCTCCCACGCACTCCTTACATTTTTGGGATTTTGTCAAACTCAGATCCGAAGGATTTCTTTAAAATAAATTCTTCTTACCCTCTTGGTGTTCTTCTGACTCAATGCACACCTTGCATATATTTTCCTCACAGAGTGTTCAGTAAATTTGTTTCTCTCCGAACTCAACACTTATTTCTTCCTCATGTGCACACTTTGCATTTCTATTGATGAAGGTTTTAGCGCTATCTCTCCTGAGCTTCCCTGAGGTTAAATCACCTCTGTCAACGCACCCTTTGCGGACTGTGTGCACACCTTGCACTCGGGAACCCAAATAAGAGAAACAATTGAAACTCCTTCAGTGCTTCATCAAGCCACACATTCAAACATGAAAATGCATAAAGACATATAAATCATACAAATACATAAACACACGATATGCAAGAAAAACTTCCTTTCTATTATCTTTGTGTGTCTATATAGATGATTACAAAAACTGGATTGTAATAGAGTCCCAGTTCTCTCAAGCTCTCTCCCAAAACTATTCTACCTCTTAATGCCTCTCTACCCAGACCTCTCTATCTCTCTCTCCCTCTATTACAAAAGAGGGCTCTACGAGCTTAATCCTCCTCACCGCCTTAGTTCCATTTCTATATCAGCTATGACACCATACTCCTACAGCTTCATTACATAAATGGAATGTCCAGTCTAAATCAGACCAAGACTTGCTTTACAATAAACCATTTAAGGAAATCTATCCACTACCTGTATAAAGGCATGGCTTGGCTCTTACAACCTTACAACACAAATCCCCATGGGATAAGATTTTGAATTTAAAAATGAGAGGGTAAATCCCTCTCCCTTTCTCCATTGTGCATCTATGTGTTGGCTTGTTGACACATTTGCTGACTTGAAGGGATGCTCCTGCATCATACACCATAGCTGGGAAAATCATGAGATTCGTCTCATGAGCTCCTCTTCTCCGGTGTTGAAATCCTCCTGGATCCCAAACTCTCCCTTGGAGTTGTCCTCTTGCTCCTCTCCAACTATGTTGATGCTGCTGCTACTTCTTCTTCCTCTTTTGTTTCTTCCCTGCTGCTATGGAAGGATCTCTTATGTTTAGCTCCCCTTTTTTGGTTGCTTCTATTGACTTCAACATCAACTTCCTGATCTCTTCTACCACCCTGTCCAGCTGCTCCACTGGCTGGCTCTTCTTATGCAGCCTTCTATGTTGCGCTTCCTTATTATCAATGGGCATATCTACTCGATCTCCCATGTTGTATTTACTTCCCCTTGTGGCATTGAGTTTCCACTCTACTGCATACTTCAATTCCATAGTCTCATCACTGAGCTACTGCTCAATTTCCCCCTCTGACATATTGATTTCTCCCAGCTCTTCTTGTGTTGGCATATCTCCAACTTCCTCTAATTTCTCCCTTGGCTGGTATGCTCCTCCATATGTCTCCAAATTGACCTATTGGATGTGAAATCTTTGCACCATTACCCTTATCTCTAGGAATTCCAACTCCTCATATAGCTTAGCAAAATCCATGTTGTCCATTTCCCTTTCTACTGTAGGCTCCAACGTCGTAGTTATTTCTATTTCATATTCCTGGATGAAAAATTTGAGCCATTATTTTGAATTCTCTTCTCCTTCTGATGGGGTAGACATCAATGTCTGCTCCATTTCTTCCTTTTCTCCTTGGATAGATTTTGATGTCTTCTCCTTCATCATGATAGTCACTACTAGATTTTCTTCTTTTGTTGTTGCATCTGCAATACATACTCTGGCCTCAACTAGGCTATCTAGTAGGAATATCTGAATTCCCCCAAATGATCAGAACATTCCTCTGATCATCTTCCTTTATGATGGAAGTATGTAACTTCTCATCATATTCATTCACATGGTCTGCAAACCCATATGAATATTCACCTATCGACACTCCTCGCTGACCTAAACTCACTTCTGAGCTCCTGAGACTTTCAGACAGTTTGATTTCTTTCTCCCTGTCCACCTGGAAATTTGGGACTTCTCTTCTACGCACCTGGCAGTCTATAAGATCAATCAATCCCATATCATTGCTCACCTAGAAATCTAAACTTTCATCACTGATCCTCTGGTAGTATACGAGACCTCCACCTGATCCCTTTCCATTGCCCACCTGGAAACTTGAAAGTCCAATTCTGCCTACCTAGTAGTTTATGAGATCTTCGTCTGATCTCTTCTCCTCCTCATCACTGAGGTGTCTCCCAACCTATGGTTCACATATGTGAATCATTTCCTCCTCTGTGTCACTGAGGTTTTCAGCATGCCTCAGCCACTCTCTCATCATCCTTTTTTGTCCTATGGCCAACAATATCTTAAATTACCATTTCACCTTATTTGTCATGGGACACTCATACACCCAATGTGCTTTTTCATCTTGCTGCATTTTAAATGCAAGCTTCTCCATTTGTGTTCTTATCTAGTTGAACTCCAGATCCATCTCTGGGTTTTTATTCTGTTTGCGGTATTCTCTTTAACCACTTCCATGGCCTTCAGTAGCCATTTCCATTATCTACCTACCCTTCTCACAAGTCTATGGATCACTCTTCATCCAAGATAATCTCCATCTTCCCTCACAACTCACCTGGATGTTTAAATTTTTGTTGTTGTGTCCATGCAAAAACATTCTCACATAGCATCAGTAGACTTCCTTCGTTTCACCTCTTTCTTATTTGTTTTATGTAAGAAAATATCAGTCTTCTGATACCGCTCGATGTCATTAGATTATCCCCTTTGCCTACATAAATAAATTATGTTCTCTAATACCACCTGATGCAGCCCCCCCTACTCCCTCATAGGGCTGTGTGACATCTCGATCTCTGGATATTTCTACTTCTGATTCAGATTGACTCTTTGGGCTCTAGATCAAACCTGGATCAATTATACATAGGCCCATTTTCTCCTTTAGGCACAGGTCTTGTGATACCTACACCCTTTGTCTACGCGTTCTGGCTCTCTTCAGTTTGCGGGCACTAGCAACTCTTCACTAGCCCCTTCCTTCATATGTCCCTAGGTTGTGCCCTTGTGATAATACACAATTGTGAGCAAGGGAAAGAGTGGTTTCCAAACAACCCACTTTTTTTCTCGCAATCCTCCTCGTGCTGCCACATATCCCTTTGCGATTACCATGGTTCCAATTGTAGCCCGCTCTAGAATAATTATCTTCCACACAAGTTCTGGTTCCGCAATTCTTCTCGTCCGTCAATCTCCTGCCTCTCGGCATTGCCTCCCAATCAATGACTGCTATCGAATATCCTTTCCTACCATCTACACGTGATCTCATATCACCATAATCTATTGCCACATAACTCCCCTCTAGATCAATGACTGTCGTTGATTTCATGTTTCGGGCTTCGAGAGTCTCAATTTTCAACTCCTATGTCCTCTATATGGAAATCTCCCGAAGTGTAATATCTGTTGCCATTTGGCTCCTTGAATCTACGGTCAGGATCTCCTTCATGATTCTGGCCTTTGGGAATCTTCATTCTCAACCTCCACAAGCTCCCTTTGCTAAGATCCTTCTTCCCATGTGACCCTGGACGACGTCCTCACATGACCACGTGACTTCCTATCAAATCTCACGCACCTTCAATCCCCTAAATATTGTGGGACCATCAATCTCCCGATCTTGACGGTACCTCTGGATTGACTATTCAAATATGTCCTCTCTGTTATCACTGAAATTTCGTCCGCACATGGTTACAAGAACTCAGCATCGTCAAACAATAATGAAGTCATTCATGGCCCTGAATTAATATCACAACATTCAAAAAAGGTCAAAAACTATACAAAATAGTGAAAAATTGAAGAGCACTTTACAGAAGTTGGGTGCGCGCACATATGCACGGAATAGAAACGTTGAAAGCGCGCATACACGCATGATGCGCGCCTGTTGGCGCAAAAAACCGCGCACCTGCTAAACGCTGCATTTATGAATATGGTCGACCTCCCAACCACTTATGGTTCAGCTCCCAAACCGATTTGACCTCCAAATCCGGGCTGGATCCGAATGGTGGGCTGGTCAAAGACCTAATAATGCCCTAAATGGCCTCTTTTCACACTACAAAGCAGTTACACAAAAGCCCAAAGCAATGCTATAAAAAGCCATGAATGCACCTC
>SNQJ01S0047919.1:6817-21993 GCA_010110895.2 Picea sitchensis | reverse complement strand
CTTAAAATAGATTTGGTAGTTATATTGAAGGACCTACATGAAGAACATCCTCTTCCACTACTATAGATCTCACTCCATCTAGATATGAATGCATAGAATTATTAAAATCAACAGTCACATGAGGATTGATAAGGACAATCCCAACTTCAACAACCTTATCCATTGTCAAATCCTACATCATACAATTTACAATTGGGAAAAGATTGAAGGGTATGTTCTTTACATGGAAGTTTGTAGTTCCAAGCCTAACACCATCCCATCCACTAGTACAAAATGAGAGATAAGTGACGAGGCGACCAAAAAATTTGGTCACCACATTTTTTTCAAGGGATAATTGACCAAAATTGATAAATTTTAAGTGATCTAACTAAAAAAGGGCAATATAAATGACCACTTTGGTGATTGGATAAGAACTAAACTAAAAATACCAAGATAAATGACCAAATTTGGTCACGGGATATAACTAGACTAAAAATGACCACACAACAATTGGTCATTTATAGGCCATTTTTAGTTATGTCACTCTAACAATGGAAAATTACAATTTTGACAATGAATTGTACAATTTACTAAATTCTAACATTGCAGATGGATTTATTAAATTTGTATACATTGGTATTAAATGGTATGGTATGGTATCATGGTATGGTATGCAATGGTATGCAATGATATTGATATGACACGGTATTGACAATGATATTTATTATTCATTGGTATGCAATGATATTGGTATGAAATGGTATGCAATGGTATTGTCAATGGTATGCATTTGTAATGGTATTGGTATGCAATGGTATGTAATGGAATGCAATGGTATTGGTATTGGTATGCAACAGTATGTAATGGAATGCAATGGTATGGTATGCAATAGTATGCAATGGTATTGGTATGCAAGAGGAAGCATCCTTTTGCTTTTTGAACAAAGTTTTCATTTTAAAAAACTAACAAACATAGGTTTTGTTAAATCTTAGTTTTGTTAAATAATATAATAGAATGAAAATAAATCAAGGCACAAACTTTTTAGTGTTTAAAAGATTATAGGTTAAGATGAAGTTATGCTGTGTTTTAATTTTTTACATGAAATTTTTATTATTGTATATTTGTTAACATTGTGGTAGTCAATGATAATTTCATTAATTTTAATTATGAACTTAATATTTTTTCCATTTTGATTTTAAAGTGGTATTCATGTTATACATATAATCTATATTTCATTATAAAGTGTACTTTTTTCTCTTAATGCTATCAATTTAATGATTAGTGATTCTAGTTTTTATTGGCCTTTAATGTTGTGTTGCTTGTAAAGTTTTTATAAATTAAGTGAAAGGTGTTTCCTTAATATTACTATATCTTAAAAAATGATTTTCATGTAGATATTAGTTCATTAATGTATATTGTTTACTATGAATAATTTTAATTAAGACATGGTGTAATCATTATAAATCACCACTATTTTAACCTCGAAAAAAAAGAAAAAAAAATAACACTTATATCTTCAAATACATATAAGAATAACAAGCAAAGTCTAGTTGAAACAACATTAGTGATCATATAGAGGAGTTTGTGCATTAGTTATAATAGAGAGAATCTACTATGAACACATGCTAAAAACAAGTAATATTTTCTAGAGTGAGTAACTAGATGCGGATGTGGACTCCATAGAGGGTCCAATAAAATAATGTCGCTTTCGATTTAGAGTATTTTTCAGAGATAACCTAACAATCTGGGTTTCGGTGGCAGGGGCCTCCTAGGAAGCCAAGTTTTAATTATCAAGCCAGTGAGAGAAGAAGGGGTCTAAGTCAAAGATCCAAATTTTTCATTTGGGGCACACTATATATGTGTAAAGAAGTTATGAATTATTTGTATCCAAGTTATGAATTAGGAATTAGGGGTAAATGTGAAATGTAAATATTCAACTAAACCCTTCCACTCAGGGTCAGCAGCACCAGGCCGTGTTGGAAAACCCTGCGCTTTCTGCCTCTGAACAACATCAGCAACACCCGAATGGTGTTGCCCCGCATGAGAAGGAAAGACTGGGGACTGAAAATGCTGCGGCTTCACATTATTTCAGTCGTGACATGCGGGAATTGGAAGATCTGCTCTTGAAGTTAAACCCTATGTCCAAGGAGTTTGTGCTGCCTTCCCTTGTTAATCATTCGCATGTCGCTTACTTCAATTATTTTATGGTAAATAACAATAACAACAACATCAATAAATACAATAATAATATCAATAGACAGGTATGGTACCCCTGGATGTAAAAATTTGTCTTATTTTGTTGTCATTTTTGGTTTACTGACGAGTATTTCTAATGTATGTGCATTTGATCATGGATCAGAAGAAAAACAATTATCAGGGAAAACGAAGAGTGAATAGCGGGACTAATTTCTCCCAGCAGGGAGAATAGCATTAGAAGAACAGTCTATGTTTCAGACATTGATCACCGGGTAAGTGCAAGGAATTTGTCATTTTAAATCTAGGGTGAAAGCAAGGAATTCATTATTGTTAATCTATGTTAATGGATGGAAATTTTACCTCGAAATGTGAGGTCACAGTGTGATCTATTAAGTTTAATCTGAAACAATATGAATAAATTACTACTTTGTAGAAGTTGGATCCAATGCTCTGGTTAAACAGTCTGTTTCTTCTTTTATGTTTTATAAAATGGGAGATTTTCAGTGTATATATGATGCTTTTCTTTTTTCGGAAGAAGTCTCGAGAAAGATTAATCTTAATGATGATATATGTATTTCTTCCGTAGTAAAATAACATGCTCGTAGCTTTAGTCTGGTGATTGGTCTGATAGAAATATGAGGCTTATGCATCAATCAGATTAAAAATAGGTATTTTGTTTCCTCGACGAAATCAGAGGGTTTCCATATTACTCCACATGGTAATGAGGATTCTTAATTTGCATTGCACTTAAAGGATCGTGATTATAGCTGCATTATTTTGTGTTTCCTTTCCTTTTGTACTTTTGTTAAATTAAATTAATCAAGCATAAATTTAAAATATTATTATAGAGCTAACAAACATACAGTTATGTAAATTTAGACTATCAATCAAAAGCTTTTCAATCTTCAGGTTAATATCAAAGCTGAAGCTCCTTTTTTTTTGCCTCTGCTATAAAGACACACTACTATGAGAAACTATAAAGACACACTACTATGAGAAGGGCATCCTATAAATAAAAGTGCCTTAAGATACTCTAATAACTAGTCATACTTAAATATAAAAGTGCTTTAAGATACTCTAATAACTAGTCATAGTTAAATATGATTTTTTTGAACGTATAATATTAAGATAATTTTTTTTTTATAAATCATCATATGAATGAAAGACAATGAAGTATTAGAACAACACTATATGCCTCACAATAACTAGATTTCATTCATATGAATGAAAGACAATGAAGTATTAAAACAACACTATATGTCTCACAATAACTAGATTTCTTTGTTTCTCAAATGAGTTTAATGAAATACAATGGAGTATTAGAACCACACTCGATGTCCCACTATTTCACTTGTTTGATGAATTGATTTTTTCTAATGAAAATGACACCTGATATATTATACCAATTTGTATTAGTTGGCAAAATATTTGAAGTTACTGCTTATTACCTTTTAAAAATCATTTGGATATATAACTTTAGCAGTATTTTGGAGTTGGGAAAGCATCAAAGGCATTAATAACATTTGATTACTTGGTTTGATTCAAGTGACCGGAGAGCAATGTGCATCTTTGTTTATCAATTGTGGGCAGGTGGCTTCAATGATTCCTCTAGTGTTCATTTGTTGTCTTTTTGTGTAATCTACAACATCCATATCTTCTTTGATATGCTTATCTCCTCCTTGGATATTGTAATGGATACATATTTTTCAATCTTGAACATCTTTTGGTTGAAGGTTGTTGATTCTCGTTGTTAACTACATTTTTGGTCAATAAGACTTAGCCGACAAAGCGTTGTCAGGCTCCCCCCTCAAATCACACTACTTATGCAAAGTTTCACACACTCTCACTAATATTGATGCAACATTTTAGATAATTATTGAAATTCTTAAAACTATCAGAAAAAATGACACATTTTCCCATCTAACACCATCATATTTTACATTCATGATAAAATTTACTTTAAACCCATTTGTCTTACCCTATCTCTATAACCTTTTTAAGAAAATAAAGTGAACAAATATTAAAAATTACCTCTGACTATACCATCATCCCATATCTTATTACTAACTTTTCAAAGTTTTTCTTATACCATACTTTTTTTTAACCTTTCCCATACCATGCCAAGTGTTCAAGAAAATATATATTATTATATCATATCATATTTACCATATGTAATTTCACATGATAACCTCATTACCCACAGTAAAAAAAATTGACCCTTGACTTTATCTTTTAGATTAAGTTTACTTGTTATAAGAATATTCCCTATCACTATATGCTAAACCCACTTTTTACAATGAGAACCTTTTCAATGCTTTTGAAATAACATACATTTTAGATCAACATGTGTTATTCTTCTTGTACGATGATGTGGATAAACATCCAAAAACAACTCTAAAAGCCAAAAATTACTTCAAGATCATATATGATGCTGTAAATGGTGATGTGCCTTATAAGTGAGCTTTGAAATGAATTCTATATTGTTTTGAAGAAAAAAGCATAAAATTTTATTTAATATGTCATATTCTTTAAGAAAAGTTGAGAGCCCTCATAAGTAGAAAAATGAATCATCTATTCAAAATTTGAGAATGCAAGGCAGCTGATTATGTCCTACATATTAAAAAAAAAAAAAAAATCTTTGGAGCATACATCGAATCTTCTATGCATGATGGAAAGCAAGCAAACATATATCACCACGTTGGATAAGTACATAAAGAAAATCAAAATGATAACTGGGCCATGTGCATTATGGACCACAGTTCTGTTAATGGGACACCCTTTTACAATGTTTTTGGAGAAAATATACTTTCCATCCGAATTCCAGCATCTCAAAGAATTGACAACTAGATTCACCGACGTCCTCGACTGAATTTGAAACTTCTTGATACAAAAAAAGATGGAAAGATTTCTCTCGAAATCCATGACAGAGGGCGCGCCTTTTTATTATGTTTTATTCAGATCTTACCAGAATACTCATAGAGAGGCCAGTATAGCCGAAATGCACTTTGCAACGTACTAGGAATCAATGCTGCTGAAATTTTTGTATTGTTCCAGCACTCAAAGTGATAGACATTAAAAACCGTTGATAAACTTTAATTAACATTGAACCTATGACATGACTGAAACGACGCTCTTTATATGGTATTGGAGAGAGTAAATGGAGTGTTATTGTATAAACGGTTGAGTTTGCACCACAATCTAGTGAGAAGTTATTCTGGGTTTACTATTTGGACTAGCATTAAAAAAATTCGCAGATAGCCTCAACATTATAATCTGATTGATTGGCATCTCCATGTTAAAGCTAGTGTGTGGTGGCTGGTCAAACTAGCTTGATGAAGAATAGACATGTGAAAGTTATATGAGGGTTTCAAATTTTTGAAAGTTGTCGAAACGAAGAAGATTAAGAGAACAAACTCTTTTTTAACTATTTTGGGAACTGGTGCAATGCCGATTACTCAAATTCTGCGAGACCAAAGATGAATATTTCTCTCGGAAGAAGATTGAAAAAAACAAGATGTTTATAATCACAATCAAAGAAGAGTTTAGTGACACTACATGCCATATATATAGTACTCAGCATACCCAGAAGTAATGAACAGTTTGGACATTTCCATAGTAATGATGGAGGCCCAATAGGAAGAGAAATAAGCATTGTATCCTTTGTTTTCAGAATTTTTTGGTCGGACAATGGGAATAATAATCACCTACTGCAGAGTCTAGTGAACCAAAAATATCCATGGTATAACATTAGCAACAGGATACCTACAGTCACTGCAGAAATTTTTTGCCAATCCTGATGACATACCCAGATCTATCCACTGATGAAAACATCGTGTTGGAACGAGGTGTCAACTATGCTCCAAGTCGAGGAGAAAGTCTTAATCGAATGAGATCTCTTTTTCAGCGACTGTATCCGCAGGAGTGAATAAAGATCTTTCA
The DNA here is from genome assembly GCA_010110895.2 of Picea sitchensis. Taxonomy (NCBI): domain Eukaryota; kingdom Viridiplantae; phylum Streptophyta; class Pinopsida; order Pinales; family Pinaceae; genus Picea; species Picea sitchensis. Next base: position 15,879 of record SNQJ01S0047919.1, on the reverse strand, counting down.
AAACACTAAGATAACTACCACAAAGAAAATCGAGCATGCCTGGGCGGAGAAGTTCTTTTATAAATCCATATACGCACCCACCTGTAGAATTACTCTGTTGGATTACATATTGGACCACCATGCTCTGTTTATCATGAAACGGTTGGTGTTGCGCATGCTTATGATCGAATACGAAGAGTTGATTACTCTAGACAATTGTCATACTTACGTGGTTCAAATAAACCAGTGAAATAACTGCAAAGGTTCAAATAAACCAGTAAAATAACTGCAAAGGTTGTTGGAAAAAGTTAATTTGTAACTAATCCGAAGCTTCCACCAATATTTCGAGAGAGCTCGTCACATATCCACCGACACTCCGAGAACCCCTGGACACTCTAGAGTTTTCCATGGCCTCTATAAATATGAGGCAGATGTATCTGTTTTGATCATTGAGCAATAAAGAATTTGTCGGTGTGTTATTCTTCTGTATTCATTTGGTTCTGCTCTCTTGATCTTAGTATCAGAGCACAGGACTGGGCTCACTCCCGTGGGGCCCAGGATCCTGAGAGGAGTTCCCCGCAACGCCCAGCGGCGCAGACTACGTGGAGAAGGTCCCGCGTGATGCTGAAGTTGAACCGTGAGAGTTGAAGAGCAGTAGCTTTGTGAGCAGTGTGGGTCAGATGTTGGGAGTACAGGCAGCTCCCCAGCATTGTGTGGATTACTCATCCAACTCGTCCCAATAAGGTACGCTGCCTTGAAGAGTTATGATGTTTAAAGAGTTCGTTGTGTATTGAGAGCTCAAGAGAGCCGTGAGGGCCAGGAGAGCCGTGAAGAAACTGACTGCTGTGAAGGTTGTGAAACCCCCGTTTCTGGAGAAGGAAGCGGCCGTGGCTGAGAGAAGAGCCCACAGATCAAGGAAAATGAGAGTGCTCCTGCCAAAGTTTGTTTCTTCAAAAGGGAACCCGTGGATTAATCTAAACGCCGGGATCTGGTGGTTATTGCGGCCTGCTTTGTGCATCAGAGTAGCATCCGGCGACGGTAGTAGACTGCTGTTATGAGCGGTCGCGGTCGATGTGAGTTGCATTTTGCAGCAGCTAAACTCAGACATTGCGTGAAGGAGCTTAAATAAATTTGCGGGCAGATCCAAGGATCGATCCACGCTGAGAAAGTGGCATTGCAAGCTGCAGGCGCATTTGGGGCCGCCTCGATTTGTCTGTTTCTGTAATAACCAAGGGGAACACACATGCATTTGGCAATATATGGCAAAAGACGTAACTGGTGTTTCCGTGGTTCTCTGAAGCTCTGTTGTGTCTTCTGAATGGAACCAGACGCAGCCGTTCAATTGTCTACGGAATAAGCCTGACTTCAACCAGGTTTTTGAAGGTTTTTTCTATGGAGGTTATGGGGTCTAAACTCGCCACTGGTCTTACGCCCCAGCAAATTTATCTCTGCCATAGGACTTGGGGTTTGCTTCTAGAAGTTTCTGTGCAGAAGGCGGCTGAGGCTTTGCTTGTCTCAGTTATTTTGTTGAGGAAGATTAATGGCCATGGAGACGATGGTTTTGAGAAATTTGAGATATAAAGGATTTGGTCATATTTATAAAGACTATCATACTAGTGTATGTAAAAAGTCCTTCCTATTTGTAAAAGGGTCATATACAAAAGTGTTTGGAATGGTCATGTGAGTTTCAATCTTAGAGAAAGTTAAGAAGGTTAAGGTCAAGTGATTGAATCTTCAAATTAGTCTAAAAGCTTTGTGAAAAATGAGTCTTGAAATGTAAAGTCATTACAGGAGAGTAGTAATCTCAAGAAGAGTCAAAAGTGAGAGTCGGTTTGTTGCTAGTGAAAAGTTGAGTTCAAATCAAATGTTAAGTGATGTAAAATCATGGCAAGTGGTGCATCAATTAAGTTTGCCAATCCATTGGCATAGGTTGTCTTGTTGGATCTTGATCAACTCCAACAAGAAACATATCCATAAAGTATATTGACAAGAAAAACAAGATGCAAGAAGCAATGTAAAACATAAAAGAGAGACTCATGATATAGAAGATAATGGGTGATAAAAGAAAAAAATGGATGGTGAAAGACAAGAAGAGGTAAAGAACAAAGAAGAATCCAAATGAAGTTATGTAATGCTTAATGGGCATATGTAATGAGCTTGTAATTTGTTGGGCATTTAGTAAAGAATGTGGAGTTTTTGTACCTGAGATGAAATCATGCATATATGATGTAAGGGGTGCATGATCGATAGTACTCCACACCCTAGAGGTTTTGGTCCAAAGTTGTAAAGCTTAGCCATAGGCAAGGCAAGCATATTCCCCAGGTGTTTAGTAAGCCCTGTTAAGACATGCCTACATGGATTAGAGTGATCATGTAGCGTGTATCCCTCTTAGGCATAAAGAGTGGATGTGGCATCAAGCTGTGGAATTAACCACTAGATAGGTACGAGGGTGGTAAGGTGTACTCATATCTAAGTTTGATGGTGATCGGAGAAGTTAGATCTTCGATTAAGGGGAGGATTGTGAGATTAAGTAATCTCAGAGTGTGAGTTGGGACCAAGTTATGACTAAAGGAGTCTAATGTATTGATGAACCATGTATGTGAAAAGGATAACTAGAGAACTGGTGAGTATAGCGGATGGTACCTATGTATCTCAGTAGATGGATCTCTTTTTATATGGACATCAATGACCAAATTGTTTGTAGGTGCAAAAGGAAGACGCAAAAGTTCGAGGATTAATTAATGTTATGCAGGTACAAAAGAAGAAGCAAAAATGATGAAACTCAAGTGAGTGTGTGTTGTGTTATAAAGTAGCACATTGAAGGAAGCCCAACCATATGAAGATAGAAATTGAAGATGATGACATGACTCAGATAAAGACCTAACCAAGACATGTATTTGTTAAGGAGGAGACATTGTAGTTCAAAAGAGCAACTTGCAAAGGCTATGAGCACAAGACCAATTTGAGTATTTGAGAGAAGCATTGAGTATTGAAAATATTATTGTAATTAGTGGTAGAAATTAGGGGGGAGTGTTGGAAAAAGTTAATTTCTACTTAACTCGAAGCTTCCACCAATTTCGAGAGAGCTCGTGACATATCCACCAACAATCCACCGACACTCCGAGAACCCTCTGGACACTCTAGAGTTTTCCATGGCCTCTATAAATATGAGGCAGATGTATCTGTTTTGATCATTGAGAAATAAAGAATTTGTCTGTGTGTTATTCTTCTGTATTCGTTTGGTTCTGCTCTCTTCAAAGGTAACAAATCTGAGTAGAAAGAGGTCGAACCTATGAACAGTTATCCTCTGATTTTCCAAAATACAAGTAAAAATAAACGTGTCGAATAAACACATATTATTATATTTTATTGAATGAACACTATTTTATTTTATAAAAGAAAGGAGGTTCTAGAATACCATAACCACTCGAACCTCCTAGGAATTCTAGGAAATACCATAACCACTGAAAACCCTCCTAGGAAATGTGATAAAGAAGCAACGACAACCACCCAGAAGAGGAGGAAATTCCTTTGAGAGGTATGTTTGGAGTGCAGTGAGGTTTTTTCTCTTTAAAATTATCATTCATCTCTATATTTTCAGTAGGTATTGACAGAATTGTTGGCAGTACGGAGCCTTGTGAAGCAAAGAATGGATGAGGTTAAGATGAGCTTTGCTGGTTCTCATAAGTGAATAGTTTACTTGTCAATTTATTGTATTCAAGCTCGATTTATTCGACGCTAATCGGTTTCTGATATGCAAGTTCTCACCTTGTGTTATCACCACCATTGTTTCATTCCATTATGGCCCAAATTTTCTCTTCTTTAAGCTCTAAACCTGCTTTTTGTTTTCTTTTTAAATCTCAGCCTTCTTCATCATTTCCTTGATTCAACATCTAAAATTTTAAAAAGAAATAGAGAAAATAAACTAATGGATTTATTACAATTGTAAATTTGTGTATATGAGCTTCTTTCATCTTTGTTTTTATTATTGTTTTAATAGGTATGTTTTGTTTATTTTGTTTATTTATTTTATTTGTTTTAGTTCTCTTGTTATTTATTACATTCTAACTTTTGAAAAGAAAATAATAAAAAAAAAAAATTCAAGTTAGGGTCCTCCTTGTACATATTTTCTTTAATTGTTTAATTTATTTTAAGCTATTTTTAACTTGTTATTTCAATTTTACCACCATACATGTCGCTTAAAATATATGTTATAAAAATACAAAGCAAAGAGACTTCATGCTTGGAATTTAGGTTAAGGGAGATTTAGCCTAGAGTTCAATGTGTTTTCTTGTTGGGGCTCTAAACCCAGGGTGATAATTTCGTCTCTTCCCACCTATCCCCACGAGAGGTCGAGATATTTGTGTTGGGGACTCTTTAGTCCCTCGACATCTATTATTACTTTGGCTTAACTAAGGCTGTATCAATCGCTCAATGGTTCTTTCCTAGTTTTGTTTTAATTCTTTCAAACTTACATTTATCTTCTCTAGATTCCTATGTCTTAGTTGATTGGAAACTTGTTTGGTGGTTGTAACCATGTGGTTTCAGCTACTAACCCTCGGAAGGTCATTCACAAATATGGGATTTATGAATTTGAATAAGACCTAAATAATTCCCCATGGTTTGTGCCCCAACCTTCAAGTTTGCTTGACCGACTAATCCCTTCCCTCACAAATTCAAGCAACATTTTCCTTTATTTCATGGTGATGGAACTTTTATGGTGTTGAACATCTTCGTGCATTTTTTAATGCTTGCACCATTCTTGGAGTTAATGATAATGATAGCTACATGCTTTTGTTCATGAACTTCCTTCAGGGTAATGCCACTTAGCTATTTTCCAATTTACCTGATGGATGCATCTCCACATGGTATGAAATTTCCTACTGGTTTACTTCTACCTTTGGGCATTTGGATAATTCTTATGAGCATCTTAAGAAATTTAATCATTTGCATACGAAGGATAATGAAATAATTCTAGATGAACTTAGGTTTATCAAGTCATATAATCCAATTCCTATGTCCATTCTCCCTACTAACTTGGCTGACCTCCCTCTTGCATTATTATGAACTTCTACCCCCCTCTTCACCGATGGAGGTTAGAAGAAAATAATTTTCAAAACCTAAATCTATCCCTATCCACTTGCCTCAACTTCAAAGAGGGTTCATAGAACATGTTTCTCCCTATATCTCTCCTTTGGTATTCATGAGTCACATGGAGATTTGTCTTCCTTAATCCCCTTCATCAAGAATTTATAGGATCACATGTTCTCCCTTGAATATCAATCTTCAAATCATGCCTACCATGATATATCTTTGGAGCCCCCTCTCCTAGGGCCTAATTATAATGACTTCATTATTTTTGGTCAAGAGCTTGGATGTGAAGAGGATCATGATCATATCATGATGCTTAATTATCAACCTACCTCCCACATTCTAAATACCACCATGCTTAAACCTTATAGAAAAACTCAATCCCAAGATTATCTTTTATTTCAAGCCTCTTAATTGCACGCATATGATGGTGAATTTGATTATGCAATTGAATAAGTCAATTTTGACCACGTTAACCCTATTTATGACACATTTTTATTTGTTGATGATGCTAATGAGTGGTCAAAACAAGTTGATGAAGACGAGTATGAATTTAATGATACATGTAATGAGTCCTCTTTTGAATATTTTCATGAGTTCGATCAAGATATCAAATTGTATAAAATCTTTTCTAATCCATTGTTTCAATCGAAAGAGGTTAAAGAACTTGACACTAGTGGAAGGACATCCTTATGTTTTTGAACCCCTATTATGAATATTCTTTGCATTATGATGACCTTGTTCTTGAGATAAATATTCCTAGGGATGATATTAATTTGTTTGATGAATGCATTGATCATCTCTTCGATATACAAACCCTAAATCCTAAACCTGTTGTCCTTGATTCAATCGATACTTTCGGTATTAAATTCAAATATTCTCATGTTGTTTGGCAAGTCTTGGAGGTTGGTAATCATTTATTTTGGGTATTGATTAGCCATTTTTCCTCGCCATACACCTATGTTGGTTGGTATGTTGGCAATCCCTCCACGCATAAAATTTGTTCTTTTTCTTTCTTTCTTTTTTACCCTTTTGATGGTCAAAGTTAATGGAGCAATGGTTGGTGGTATTAAAAGTTATCTGTGTATTTTTAACTGATTCACCAAATCTATTTTGGTGGACAACAGGATTGCAAGTGAACCAAGTTGCCTTCCTTTTTTCATAATTCCTCGCTTTGTCTACCATACGCTTGCTAAGAGAGACATCCTCGCTCGTCATAGTCATCAGTCCTATCCCCATATTCCTTCTTTCCCTTTCTCTATCCCCTTGATTTTGAGATGGCTCCAACATACATGTTGTGGATGCTCAATGTTAAGCTTGGTTTTTCCCTCAATACACATCCACGACAATTTATCTATCTTTCTAATCATTTCATCAAGATACAAAGAGTTTGTCACTTATGATTATACAACAGGACCAACCCCCCTCATACTTACCACTTTTCACGAGTTATTCCACGAAGTCCTAATCCATGAATCACTTGGCCTCCATCGTGTTTCCCCCTGTTGTATAATATGGTCCACCTACCCTATCAACCTATACTTGTCTCACATTGAGTCACCCTCAGTACTATCATCACCTAACCCTTCCCCTTTCTTTCAAAGGATTATAAGTTCATTGTCTCAATCTTGCACGTCATTGTAAGAGATGCACATTTGTTGGTTGGCATTTGTTGACTACATTTTCGGTCAATAGTACTTAGCCGACAAAGCATTGCCAGGCTCCCCCCTCAAATCACACTACTTGCGCAAAGTTTCACACACTCTCGCTAAAATTGGTGCAACATTTTAGATAATTATTGAGATTATTGAAGCTATCACAAAAAATGGCACATTTTCCCAGCTAGCACCATCATATTTTACATTCAGGATAACATTTACTTTAAACCCATTTATCTTACCCTATATCCATAACCTTTTTATGAAAAAAGAGTGCAAGAGAAGCTTTGAGTCTTGCTATGACTGTTATCACTCTGTAATTTTCCCAGTTGTGAAAGGAAAGTCACGGAGGTAACCTTCAAACCAACTTTCAGATTGGAAGTTAACGGTTGCAATCCAGAGAGGGCTCTCTCTTAGACTCAGTTGCTTGATGACTGGTTATTTTTGGGCATAGTGGATAGATCTTCAGTAGGGTAAGGAGTTGAAAAAGTGTTTTGGTTGGGAAAGAGAGACAATCCATTGGCCATGGAGTCATGAAATTTGAAATTTCATCAAAGGTATGTTGGATACTTGGTTAATAATGTTGGATTACTGAGGGGGGGTGGGGGTGAATCAGTAATACAGAAATATAATCATTTTTAACCATAAAATGCAAGTGTTATATCAATGTAGCATTATCATCCAATAATTGCAGAGTAAATAAACAATGAACAAATGAGTAATCATACACATACACAGTACACCAGTGTTTTTACGTGGAAACCCAAAGAGGGAGAAAACCACATAATTATTTTTCTTATATGTCTTTACGAATTACATTCATTGGAAGCACCAACTTCCTTTGTTTTCCAGCTGCAACTGGAAGGAGGATCCAACCCCCTATTTTCTTAGGCTACAACATGAGGGAAACTCCAACTCCCTAATTATCTGGCTACAACTAGAAGGAGGCTACAACCCCCTATGTTCTATGGCTACAACCACCTATCCTTGCCCCGTCCAACCGCCCTAAAGTAGAAGTAGAATGATGGAACCACTATCACACTATCATTGTGAGATATAATGATGTAAACCTGTACCAATCAACCTGTAATCAATGTGTATAAACATGTACCAATAACATGTGCCAACATGTACCATACATCAACCTGTACCTCAACTTGTACCATAAACAAATGCATCAACCATGCACCAAACCTATACAAATAACCTGTACCATCAATGAGTGCATCAACCATGCACCAAATATGTACCAATCATGCATCAAATAAACATAAACTATGACTCATCAAGATGTACCAATATCATCAACTATACACCTCACGTATGGCCAACTCATAAACTACTTGTCTCAACCATGTACCCAACATGTACCTCAACGAAAATACCTCATCAATTTCATCATCCAAATCTGATTTATAACTATTTAATAGACCTGGTGTATATGATCACATACCTGCAAACCTTCATTAACCTTAACAACAAGATACTAGCATTTTCATCAAACTTTATTTGAGTCTGACATGACTAATTTTGGATTAGTCAACAACCCTAACTTGAAATAATCATAACTATGTATCTGTAATGAATAAAGATATGAGAATAGTACACAATTTTATTCAGTGTCTTTTATGCAATTCCTCCAGGTTGCACTGCTTGGAACCTCTCAGAAAAAGAGTTATAGCAAAAATGACATACCTTGTTGAATTATGGATTATTCTAGAGAGCGAACTTGTAGAGCGTTCCCCGCACAAAATATTTGTTGTATGGATTTGAAAATGGTACACATAATACTTAAGATGGTAATATAACCAATACATCTGGTCTTACTGAATTGGGATCTATTATGAAGAATTTATGACGCTTTTACCCGAAACACCTGTTTTAGACTAGTTTCAAGACTACCCACAAACCCTATTTTCCATGGAGTGTAACTCCAAAAATAAAACAACCCACAAGCTGAATTTTTTTATCACATCTACTTGGATATGTTTCCTCATCATCCTCCCAATTTCACGGTCTTAATCATTCTAGAAAAAACGTTATTGCGAAAATGGTAAGATGACCTGTAAATAACATACCTTAGAAAGCGTCATCAAAGGAATTTATCCTCCCTTGAATTTCAACCTTCTTTACTTCACCTTCCCTATGAAATTCAGCTTATATATCCTTTGGTTACCTCAGTCACTTGTAAATATTCAATATGCTCAAGTGTGATTAAAATGAGAGAGCCTTGCCTCTTATTTATACTTTCATGTAGCTTCCTCAAGGGGTTACCTTTTAACCATCTTAACCCACTTTCCTTATTTTAGGGTTAACCAACTTCTAACCACTTGT
>SNQJ01S0047918.1:47944-68198 GCA_010110895.2 Picea sitchensis | reverse complement strand
CATTATGAGTTGGTGCTCATATGTATGATAATGTAAAGAATGTAACTATTACTTATCATATAAAGAAAAAGAGGTTTTTACCCTTTATGGGTTTCCTCAGGAAATATCTGTCCCTGTGTATCACATGTGTGTGACTGATACTGAATATGTTATTTCTTACGGCCCTGCACTATTGTGATTGTCCTTCAGTGTTTCTGCAAAGAGTTGAAAAAGAAGCATAATTGTTTAAGCACGGTAACAACTGATTCACCCCCCCCCTCTCAGTTGTCCAACAGAAATCACTAGGCCTTATGGATATTTATATTCATTCGATTCAAGAAAAGTTAAATGTATAGGAATTATTAAAGACTTGGTGGTAAATCTGGCACAAATACCTGCAAAAAGAATTCTCATGGACGTAGTGGTCGCTGATATCCCTCTGAAATATGGTATGTTATTATCCAGATTCTGGGGTGCCAAGCTAGGGGGATCTCTCCAGCTTGACATGACATATGCTATGATTCCAGTTTTTAGAGTACAGTTCACGCACCTGTACAGAGAAACCAAGTTGGCATTCATGGTAAGTGATCCACGCAACCCGAATAACCACCCTGTATATATTGCAGATCAAGATTTAGGTAATTGTATTTTATCCATTGATGATGATATTGATTTAGGTATAGATGAAAGTTGTACAGAAGAAAAAACAGAAAAAGAAAAAATTAAAAAAAATGTATATAGCACTGGTGTGTGGAAGATGTTTTTTGACGACGCTTCATCCTACTTTGGAGCTGGAGCTGGGGCACTCCTTGTGGCCCCTGATAATCAATTTGTAATCCCCTTTTCCTATAGACTACAGTGGAATGTAGACCACACTAATAATGTATGTGAGTATGAAGCCTTAGTGTTAGGGTTAGAATTCGCTAGGAGAATGAAAATAAAAAACCTCAAAATCTTTGGTGACGTCGAGCTAATCATAAAACAGGTAAATCGATAGTACCAGGCCAAACATCCTAGGTTGAGGTCTTACAGGAATTGCGTCTGGGATCTGATCGAAAATTTCTTCTCCTCTGTCAAAGTCCACTACATTCCAAGAACTGAAAACCAACAGGCTGATGGATTAGCCAAAGCAACCTCAACATTCACACCTCCCACTGCTTTCAAACTAAAGTACCATATACAAATGAGACATCGACCTTCCATATCGAATAACATACAACACTGGCAAGTTTTTGAGGAAGATGAACAACTGCGCAAATTTTTAGAATGAATAGACGAGTTCGCCGAAATGCATGTCGACCAAGAAAACCAAAATGATCCTGTTTGGATCATGTAGGAAGGGGAAGACCCCCAAGAATTCCACGATAAAATCGCCAACCATCGAATGCTTGTTCTAAAAAATAACCAGATCCCCAAGGGCCTGATTCCATTGGAAAGGTTATTTAATCAAGATGATATCCCTTTAAGGTCCACTTTACAACCTCAGCCTGAAGAGGTCAAGGACTGTGATATAGGTACCAAAGAAAACCCTCGGTTGGTAAAACTATCCAAATACCTGTCCCCAGAAACCAAAAGTAAATACGTTGAGTTGCTTAGGAAATATAAAGACGTTTTCGCTTGGCCTTACGATGAATTGAGAACTTATGATACTTCTATAATCGAACATAAAACTCCTTTGAAACCTCGTTTCAAGCCCTCTAAACAGAAACTCAGATAGATAAACCCTATCCTGCTACCAGTAATAGAAAAAGAAGTCAAAAAACTCTTGGACGCCAAAATCATCGTCCCACTAAGATATTCCGAGTGTGTGGCTAATTTAGTCCCGGTAAGAAAGAAAAATGGTGAAATCAGACTGTGTGTTGATTTTATAAACCTGAATCGATCATCACTCAAAGACAATTATCCATTGCCTAATATCGACCACATTTTAGATAAAGTAGTTGGAGCTAACAGAATGTTAATGATTGATGGTTTTTCAGGTTACAATTGAATCGCAGTACACCAAGATGATAAGGCAAAAACTGCTTTCACTACCCCTTGGGGTACCTTCATGTGCGATAAAATGCTTTTTGGCTTGATGAATGCGGGGGAAACCTTCAAGCGATCCATGGACATCGCCTTCATGGGTGAGATAGATAAATTTGTTGCTATCTATCTCGATGATCTGACTATTTTTTCAAAATCTGATGCGGAACATCTAGTACACCTGAAGAAAAATTTCGAGAAATGTCGTAAATTTGGTTTGTCCCTCAATCCCAAAAAATCTCATTTCATTGTCCAATAAGGTAAGCTATTAGGTCATATAGTGTCTAAAGACGGAATCAAAATCGATCCCAAAAGAATTGAAGCAATAAACACTATAAATATCCCTAGAAATGTAAAAGAAATTCAATCTTTCTTAGGAAAAATAAATTTCTTGAGAAGATTCATCCCTAACTTCGTCGAAATTGTGAAGTTAATCACAAATATGTTGAAAAAGAATAGTGAGATGAAGTGGACAAGAGAAGCCAAAGCATATTTTCAACGAATCAAGAAAGTTATCAATGAAGCGCCAGTCTTGGCAAGTCTTGATTACAGAAAAGAATTTCTGATTTTTTCCTTCGCTTCCGAACATACTATCGTAGTTGTATTGTTACAGAAAAATGAAGAAGGCTTTGAACAACCCATTGCTTTTTTCAGTAAAAGTATGAGAGATGTTGATTTGAAATATAATATACTATAAAAACAAGCTTACGCAATGGTAAAGGCTCTCAAGGCCTTCAGAACGTACGTATTACATTCGAAGATCATAGCCTATGTTCCTACAACCTCTGTCAAAGAAATACTGGTTCAACCGGATAGTGATGGGAGAAGAGGCAGATGGCTGGCTAAGATTCAAGAGTTTGATCTTGAATTCAAACCAACAAAACTCATTAAAGGCCAAGGTCTTGTTAAATTGTTAGTCGAATCCAACTTGCAGGCACTCGGTATAAATCAACTACAAGAAGATGAGGATTTCCTAGAGATAAATGAACTCGATTTCGCTACACCTAAGGTTGAGATAGACCACAGGTTTTCTTCTTGAGTCTGGTACTGCGATATTGTTTCTTACCTATTGACTCTTCAATGTCCCAGTGAACTAACCCCATCTAAAGCTAGGACACTTAAACTACATGCTATAAAATATTGTATTATAGACAGAAAATTATATTGGAAGGATCCCTTGGGTTTCTTGCTGAGTTGTTTAGTCGAGACCGAAACTGAAAAGGTTATAGATGAGTTCCATGAGGGAGTGTTTGGAGGACACCATGCTTGGCGAGCCACAACTTATAAAATCTTAAGAGTTGGATATTATTGGCCCAAACTTTTCACAGATGTAAACACCAAAGTCCGAACTTGTGCTCCCTGTCAGTTGTTTACAGGTAAATAGAAAGTCCTAGCTTTACATCTAATTCCAGTTAAAACCGAAGCCCCTTTTCAGCAATGGGGTCATGATTTCATCAGAGATATTCACCCACATTCCAGTGCTCAGCACAACTGGATTCTAACCGCAACGGACTATTTTACTAAGTGGGTGGAAGTTATTCCCACAAGAAATGCAACTAACGTAGTTGTAATCAATTTTCTAGAAGAAAATATTTTATCCAGATTCGCCTGTCCCCGAAAGATAGTCACTGACAATGCACAAGAGTTTAAATCGATGGCTATGATAATCTTTTTCCAAAAATTCAACATCATATTAGGACACTCCACAACTTATTATCCGTAGGGCAACAGTTTAGCTGAGTCATCTAACAAAAATCTGACAACCGTGATAAAAAAAATATTGATTGAGAACAAGAAGACATGGCATATCCATTTGAAATACGCTCCATGGGACAATAGGATAAGTACCAAAAGGGAAATTGGAATGTCCCCTTTTCAGATGGTATATAGCACTGATGTTATTTTACCAATCAATCTTTCTCTGCCAGTAATGAAAATTTGGCAAGATTCAAACGAAGAACCTAACGACCAGGAGAGAAAACCAGTTGGTTGAAGTCCAACAAAATAGAACAGAAGTAAACGAAAAGTTGCAGAGATATCAAGATAAGATGAAGGATTTATTCAATCAAAAGTCTAAGGATAGAGATTTACTCCCTAGAGATCTGGTACTAAAATGGGAAGCCATAAGAGAAGACACTGGAAAACACGGCAAGTTCAATTCGATCTGGTTTGGCCCCTATAGAGTCTCGACCTCAAAGGGAGAAAATGAATTTTCATTATAAAATCTAAATGGAGACATTCTGAGCGCCCCTATAAATGGGCGATACCTTAAACACTACATGTAGTGATATGTTTTTGAAATTTCATTGTACATACCGGTTTGTTTTCATGTTTTCTTTATAGTTACATTGCTTTCAGTAAGATTGATAAAAAAATAAAAAATAAAAAATAAAATACTTTTCAAAATATGCAAATACAAAACAACTCAAATATAGCAGTTCACAAAGTCAGTATGAGTGTCTGACAATTATCAGGTCATTTTATTCGCAGGAAAAGCATCAAGGACCCAAGATATCGACTATACTACAGGGGTAATCTGCATGAATAATCATGATAAATACTTACCAAAAAGGTAATAAGTAAACAATCTTCTGGCTGTAAATACGACGAACTACTAAGGTATGAACTCTGACCTGGGAACCTGAGATTAAAATGTCCTAAGAGGTACAAATGAACGAGATGCAAATTTTCACAAATAATAATAAGAAGAAGAAGAAGAAAAAGAAGAAATAAATAAATAATACTCGTTAGCACTCCTAAGTTTCCGAGGTTCTCTCACATTTTCCCTTCGATCACTATCAAGCTTACTGTTCGCCCAACCCTTAGGTTTTCCCGTTAGTCTCTAAAAAAAAAAAGAAGGAAAAAGTCTCATCGTAATTTCAGAAACATTGAGACTAACTTTCAAAGCGAGGATAGGTAAAATTCTATGTTTCTCCTAAACTTTGGCTGAACCGGAAGTTTGTCTGGGCTAATCCTAACCTTTTTAGTCGTTCTAGCAGAAATAAAATGATCGTTTTCTCTCAAGGGAAGTTCCAATATATATATATATATATATATTTATAAGTTTTCCCTAAGATTCTCCATAAAGTTAAAATGTCTGAGGGCCAAAAGGAGATTAATCGAGAGCTATTTAAATAATTTGACAGACCCTTGCTGTAAAAAAAATTAAAGCAGTATATTTTCCCTGAGTATGTTACATACTTATTGATTGTCCCCACTTCATAAAAAAAGTGTATATAAAGAGATGGTAAAAGGAAATTCGTTATCAATTGCCCCCATTTAATCTAAAGAGATGATGAAAGGAAATTCATTATATGATTGCCCTCATCTCAACATTTAAATGCTAAAAATAATGAAGTGGTGAAAGGAAATTCAATGTGGAAAATTTGATAACTTCACCGGGGTACTGAACAGGCCCACTGGCAGTGAAGCAATGTCTACATACTGGACAAGGCTGTTATACACGAATTGCAAGATGCTCTAGTAATTTTCTCCTTTCAGCCAGATTACACTCTAATATTATGGGATTCCAGACTACACTCTAAGAGTCTCTTGATGCGAATATGATCAAATAAAAACTGGTAGAACGAGTAATCTTGTTTCGATTATCTTGCACAAGTCTGAGGTCGGTTTTAGAAAATGAAATCTATGTGAGCCTATCTTGAGATTGTCGAACGTTTTAATCTTGAAATTTTTCCGAAGTTAAGGTTGAAATCTTTATCCTCCTGGTAGGGTGTTCACAACTATGTCTCACAGACTAGAATAACTGACCCCATTTACCCAATAAAAGGCACTAAGTCCGCCCGTTCTCCTCATCCCACAAGGAGACGAGGTCCCTAATTGGAGCCTATGTTGAAACCAGGTCTTAAATTTTTTATCTCTAAGACTAAAACTTTTATTTTCCGGGATTCGTCTTTTCATAAGGTATAATCCTCGCTATCAGTCCCAAAAGCCCGGTTCCGAAATGGTTTTATTTTTTAATAATAAAAGGCATAAAGCTTAAGTGCTTTTAAAGTCTCGATGCACGTTCTATAAAGTACTTTTAATCACGATAAATTAAAACCCTAAAGGATTTAATTAACAATCTTTTAACCTTTTGGGATTTGGGTTTACTCAGAACAACACGTTTTCAATACATTTCGAATCGTGAAATCCCGATCCCCGATTTCCAGAAATAAAATGGAAGTTAGTTCTTGATCCTGATTAATTAAATTACTAATACCAAAGTTAACGCCTAAACTAATCCCTTCGCGATTTCAGGATTCGGGGTTTGGCGGTGACATACCTCATGTAAGCAAGATCCCCGAAACCCCGAAACACGAAGTCCCGACTCAATACCAAAGTTAAGGCTTAAACCAATCCCTTCGTGATTTCGGGATTCGAGGTTTGGCGGTGACATACCTCATGTAAGCGAGATCCCCAAAACCCCGAAACGCGAAGTTCCGACTCAATACCATAGTTTAAAATGAACTAACTTTGTTTTAAAAATACATTTAATGGTAATTAAACTTCTTAGGTATTTTCTTTTTTCGGGTTCCGTTGAACGAGATCTTTCGAATTTTGATTTTTGAATCGCCGAAATATGGCCATATTAATAACGGATAGTTTCTGTGACACAAATGCGTATCTCAGAAATACTCTCTACATTAAAGGTATTAAATTTTTGACAGCTGCGTCAGTACTTTCACCATAAAATGATTTAAAGGAAAATTAAAGGCCTGTGTTTTGAACCTTATTCTCATTTTTTCTATCAGAAGTAAGTCGCATCAACCTGAGCTTACACACCTCTCTTCTATGACAGGTTTTCGTTCCAATATGAAAGATATGGCACCAAAGAAGGGACCCAAGAAGAGTGAAGACACAGTTGAGATTTCCATCCCAGAGGGAGATGTCATATCTGACACCATGCCACATGCTATCGACTCGATCAAATCATGGAGACAAATCTATGAAAATCTAGTCTACGAGATAAAAAATTCCCTTAATGATTCCGAGAATCACCTTCGGGACATAGCAGAAGCAGAACTTCACAATATTGTAACACACCCACGGCTCATGGCATACAACGATGTGATTAGTTAGGCTTTAGAGAAGGTTGATATTCCAACGAGAAGCATTTTAAATGATCAAGGGGCCATTATCGGCTCATTCAGACCCGAACATATCCAGGGTATGTAAAAACTCTCACCCAATCCTAAATTCATTTACAATGCCGAATTTATAACTGAATTTCAGAGAAAGGAATGCGCTAAGGCATACCAAACTTACCCTGATTTAATCAAAGGTTGGTGGAGATGTCCATCAAAATTTAGGGCAGATACCCACGGAATTTATGCCACAGCTTATTTGAATGAGTACATGGTTTATATAGCCATGAAGTTGTGAAGAATCTTCGGCAAAAAGAATCCCTGTCATTTCCCCGGATAATGGGTGCCCTTTTTAGAGGAAGCATCAGAAGGATATAGTTTCAACTAGGATAAGATTTTATCCGATAACATAGCCAAAGAGGTTTCAAATTACAAAGCTACAAGATCTTGAGGTCAACCAATGGCCTTTTACATGTCGACATACATCATGGACGCAATTTGTTTTATGACTCCTTTCCTCCCTAATGAAATGGAGTTGGAACATAACCTGCCTCGAACCCATTCATGAGTATCACTTTGAGCTGTGGGAAGAAAACACAAAAAATTCATTTCACGAAATTTGTCATTTCGTGGTAATACCAATGCATAAAATGTTTTTCGGCTGTGACCCTCCTCTCATTTCTGAAACAGTTTCAAAAAACCTCAAGCCAATAGCAGACTGGTTCATTGAAGAAAGTTTCTCTTACATCAGGGTTTATGGGTGCTCAATCCCCCCTCATGTGCTTCCAAAATTCCTCTCAGATAGACTGGTATGTAGGGAAGTGACACACCAAATAGTGAAAGTCGATATCAGAATAGAGCTAAAGGCGGCTCAAAAGAAGTCCTAGCTAATCTTCCCTATGCACATCGGGAAATTTTCATTACAAAATTTGGGTCATTCCAAGGTGGAAGCAGAAGCACTCGAGGAAGTCAAATTGTTAAATATTGAGTACAAAAGGCATGACCCTTATTAACCAGTGAACAAACACTTGATACACTGCAATATGAAATCATATGAACATGAGGAGTCCTCTTGGGATGACATGTTCAAAGGGACTAAAAATTATAAAGAGGTGTTGGAACGAGTACAGACATTGTCGTCTTACCTGCAAGATAGCTTTCGGACCTTTCAGAAGCATAGACGAAGTGGTCTACCCCAAGTACTGCAAGGAGAAGCAATCATCCTCCCCCAGGAGAAAGAAGGTGTTCCCCCAGTATTCGAACAAGAAGCACAGTAGGAGGGCAATCTCAAAAAAATCCCACAGGATACGAAAAGGCCCCCACCAAACAAAGAGACCTTACATACAAAGAAAGCAGAGACAAAAGTAGAGAAAAGGTCTAGAAGACCACCCAAGTCCAGTAAGCTTAATCCCCCTTCATCACCTGGTGTTGATGTCAATACGCCTAAGGCAATAAGAAGGAAAGGATCTATAGAGCTAGGAATTCCCATAGATTCCTTAACCCCCTTACAGTCCCCTTTTGGATTCCCACAGGCAGGAGTTCTATTTGTTGATGACCTCACCTCTATCCCTATAGATGAGATTCCTCCATCTAATTTTTTTTCAGTAGAAAAAGGAAGGCCATCCTGAAACAAGAGATGCATAAGAAGGAGGAAAATATGGTAAAAAATCATAAAGTCTTGATAGATGGACAAAATTTGGAGGAGGAGGATTTCGCTACAGAAATAGCAGGTTCCATGGGAGCCATGGCAACAACAAACCTTTTTACTGTGGGAAACATGAGAATGAGGATAAAGAAGAGTGATGACATAATAGCTCAATTACAAGATCAGTTAAAGAATGTTGAGGAGAACATCAGAGAAGAGGTGAGTAAAAGCTTGGAGCAGACCAGGGTCGCCGAAAGGCTAGAAATTCAATTACTCGAAACAAGCCTGGACAAAATGAACCAGAAGATACAAGCAAGTCAGGCACAAGTTACTCAGCAAAAGGAGCATGCAGAATAGTTACAGGCTAAGTTAAATTTGATGGAAGGTCAGGTCATAGATCTAAAATCTTTTTAGGCCCAGTCACTGGAAGTGCATTCAAAAATAGAACTTGAACAATAGAAACTGATTTCCAAGATAGAGATTATTCAGAGTTACTTTCAATAAGCAGATAATGCCTTTGATAATATTATCCTGAAGGAAAAAGAAGACAAAGAAGCTAGGGTTACTCTGCAAAAGGAAATCATATATTCGGCAAGTGAAGAGACATCCAAAACTACAAAATTTTCAGCCACAGAGAAAATCAGAGGCGACATCATGATATAGCTATGGGAAACCAACATAAGTGAAAACAAAAGAATAGTCAAGGAAATCAGAGATTACTGCGATGAAGTTTTTGATCTTTTAGACAAAGGATTTTTGAACATTGGAAAATGAAATTGTACAGGACTTTTGGGACAGATTAATATTGTAAGACATCAATTAAATTTTAGAGAAAATTTGAGTGAAATTCAAACAGAAATTTCACAGCTAAGGAAAATGGATGTCACCCTAATAGACAGGTTGTTAGTTGAGCCCAACTTAAAAATGCAGTCGATAAAGTTAGCAGATAAAGGAGTTGAAAACAGTCTTTCCAAGATACAGAGAAAGGTTTATCTGTTCAAAGCAAAAGACCTTCCAGAACCCCCTAGAAATTTTACACAGTTCCTGTAGAGATGCATTGAATGTATTGGATCAAAAGAAGGAGAGTCATCAACAAAGTAAAAGTATCATTTGGAAGATCTTTACTTCCAAGAAAACAGAAAAGTGGAGAAGATCGTGCAAATGGTTTCTGATCTATTTTTTAACAAATAGTTAGTCACTAGGAATTAGGAAATCACCAACCGTCTTAAGATTGGTAGTTTCGTATAAATATAACTTTTCAAGACTAAGAGAGGGATTTTTTATGGATGGGATTGTAAAGAGAAAATTTCATTTTGCTAGAATTAATACAATATAGATTGAAGATTCCAGATCTTGTCAAACCTGAGTTATGTGTTTCTCTGTCATTTCATCTTTTATTTCATATCTTCGTTAAATGCTTTCATGATGTAACTTCTATTGTGGTGATTGAACATTCAGATTATCTAACCATTTGTAGTTTTTCCTCTGTATCATCTATCAGCGGATATAAGACCTATGAACGTTTTAGAACTCTGAAATTATATACTTCTTCAAAGTTATCATCCCTCTTTCTCCTATTAGCATAAAATGAGATTCCTCTTTAATTGATGCCTCATTTTTGTTATACAACTATATATTTCTTTTTATTTCTTCATTCCATGCACTGTCTCTTTTAAATTAGACTCAGATACTAGAAATTTCCTTCATTCCTGTTATACTATTGATTCATAATTGGGAAGTTTTACTTTTATTATTTCAAACCAGAAATTTGCAACCCTTGAAAATATTTTTGACTTACAAAAAGGAAATCCTTAGCTTTCATGACCGTTCCAGTTACCAGACATCCTAATATAGAACCCGGTCTATCAGATCAGACAAAGATTGCGTTAAACCTATTCAATATCATCTTACAAACAACAAATACATGGGTAGAACTTGAACGCTCATGGGCTGTGATTGAAAGGGATATTAGCATCCAAGAACAATGGGAAGCTAGACAAAGACAGTTAAGGAACCAACCTTGATCTCGCTTTCCATTAAATTGATCTTTTTACCCATTAACTATCTCCACCTTTTCAGATGCCTTAACAATGTAATTTAGAACCTTAAAGTATAAACTCAGGAACAACATCTGGATCAAATGGCCCAGATTTACTTCGGACGATCCAATGCTTGAGATCTTCTTCAGACGATCTGATGACTGCGATCTACTTCGGATGATCCGACAGTCGAGAATTTGTTTACACTTTCCGGGTCTCCAGGCTTCGAGAATTTCAAAACTCAAACTGATGCTCTGGGTCAGACGACCCAAATTTACTTAGGACGATGTGACACTTGAGATATTCTTTGGATGATTTGATGACTGAGATCTACCTCGGATGATCCAACGGTTGAGAATTTATTTCAGCTCTCCGGGTCTCCGAGCTTCGGGAATTTCAAATCTCAACTAGAAATTTTTGAAGTGAGATTTCTCTGGAGCTCACGATCCGTCGCCACGTATCCCTCTGGAACTAATGGTTGAAATTTACTCCGGCTCTCTGGGCTTCGGGGATTTCAAATCTCAAACTTGGAATTCTTAAAGTGAGATTTTTTCGAAGCGTAACCTCCTCATAACTTTAGACCTGAAACGAATGTTGTTCATTGATCAAGATCTTAGATCAACAACTCGATCTGTCTGTGATGCAACTTTGCCTTGGATTAAATCCAATGGCTCTCCATCTTTGCTTATCTTATCCTTCCATTTATTTTGATCCGACGAATGACGGAAATTCGGGTGATCGAGATCTTAGATATCGACCCTTGCTTATCCTGTGCTTCCAGTTAAATCAATATGACGACTGACAAAAATTCAGATGATCGAAATCTCAATCGTTTTTCCCCACTTATCCCATCCTTCCATTAATTCAATCCGATGACTGACATAAATTCAGATGATTGGGATCTCAGATCTTTCAGCTTATCCTGTCCTTCCACTCAAAAGTGATCTAACGGTTGTTGTCGCTCTTCCTCCTAAGTTTTCAATCTCTCTGACTTAGAAGGTTTCTAAGTGTTCAAGGATCTTGACCTTTGCTCCTCCTACGAGTCCGTCTCTTGGACCTCATCTGCACTTCTGGAAACAACTATCTCTTCCGAGCTTTCTCGTCTTCTTCTCTCTCGATGTTTGGTTCGTTGTTGTTCTTTCCATCAATGAAAAGCACACTCTTCCTGTAAACATGCCAACAACATCCCCCTTTGGCATTTATGGAAACCTTGAAAGGCTACACTGTTCTATTTAGACCTCCTACTGTAGCATCCAGACCGCACATTTTTCTCCCCCTTTGACATCAATGTCAAAGAAAACTGAGAGTGACTCTATTCTCCTCTTGATCAAAGATGCAATAAGCATTCTCCCCCTGATTAGATATACTATGAGCACTCTCCCCATGATCAGATAGACTATTTTATCTTGATAACAAGGTCACGCCCAACTTATGGCGTAAATACTCAAACTGAACTTTTGCAAGCGGTTTAGTGAAGATATCAACAATTTGATCTTTGGATGGAATATAATGCAAAGAAACAACAGTGTTGGTCACCTGTTCCCTCAAGAAGTGATACTTGATGGGTATATGCTTGGTCTTGGAGTGAAATACAAGATTATTTGACACACTAATTGCACTAGTATTATCACAATGAATTGGGATCGGTGCAGTATATTTTACCTCCAAGTTTGCAAGTGTTTGAATCATCCACAATACTTGGGTACAACAAGTGCCAGCTAAAATGTATTCAACTTCTGTAGTCGATAAGTAAATGGAACCTTGCTTCTTTCTCAACCATGCTACAGGGGAATATCCTAAGAAGAATGCACCTCCACTCGTGCTTTTCCATTCATCCATGCAGTTAGCCCAATCAGCATCTGAATAGACTGATAATTGAAAATTTTGATTCCTAGGATACCATAGGCCATAGTTCATCGCTCCTTTCAAATATTTGAATATTCTTTTGACAGCTATCAAATGACTTTGTTTAGGTGCAGACTGATACCTTTCTACAATTCCAACAACATGCACTATGTATGGACAATATGATGTGATGTACAACAGGCTGCCTATCATAGACCTATATGAACTTTGATCAACATCAGGGGAGTCATCATCCTTACTTAGCTTGCATCCAGTGCTCATAGGTGTAGAATATTCTATTTGAAACCTTTTCAATATTTCTCTTAGATATTTCTCCTGAGAAAGAAATATTCCTTCAGACCTCTAAGTAATTTGCAGACCAAGAAAAAATGACAGTTTCCCTATCATAGACCATTCAAATTTGCATGGAAGAAGCAAACCATTGTACCAATGAAGAATTATTACTTCTGAAGATGATGTCATCTACATAGACCAACACAATGAGAAAATGATTATCCTTTGTTTTGATATATAAATTGTTGTCAGTTGTTCCTCTCTTGTACCCTTTGTCTTGAAGATACTTATCCAGTTTGTAGTACCAGGAATGGGGAGCTTGTTTCAACCAATATAAGGATTTCTTCAGCTTGCAGACAAAGTCAGGGTTATCTGACAGTTGGAACCCTTCTGGTTGTTCCATATAGACTTCTTCTTTTAGATCTCCATTTAGAAAAGCTGACTTGACATCCATTTGATATACTTTAAACTTCTTATGACAAGCATAGGCAAGAAACATTCTGATAGCTTCTAATCTTGCTACGGGCGCAAATGTTTCATCAAAATCCAGTCCTTCTATTCGAGCATACCCTTTGCAGAACAATCTAGCCTTATTTCTTACAATATTTCCTTGCTCATTCATTTTATTCTTAAACACCAATTTGGATCCAATTACATTTTTATCTGCAGGTCTAGGAACAAGCTTCCAAGTATTGTTCTTCTCAATCTGATCCAGTTCCTCATTCATTGATTTTAACCAATTTACATATTTATTGGCTTCATTAAATTTCTTGGGTTCCAACATGGATATGAGGGCTATATGTGATTGCTTGGTGTCCTTGATTATCCTTCTTCTAGTTTGTACACCTTTGTCTTTTTCACCAATTATCTGACTTGGAGGATGATTCTTTTGAGTAATTCTGGGGGAAGGATTTGATGTTGTCTGTTGATTTGAGTCTGCCTAAGTATTTGTATATTCATCTGACTCAAAGTCTTCTCTTTCTGATTCTTGGACCTATTCATCTTCAATTTCAAATATATCCTTTGTTGTTGATTCAACACTGCTTACATCTCGTACAAGGATTTGTTCATCAACTTTTATGTCAATACAATCAAGCAATTTATGCAGCCTCTTATTATAGCATTTGTATCATTTATTGTTTGTAGCATACCCTAAGAAGATACCTTCATCATCCCTGTCATCATATTTTATAAGGTTTTCATTATTATTCTTTATGTAGCACTTACTCCCAAAGACTTTGAAGTGTTTGATTGAAGCATATCTTCCATACCACAGTTCATAAGGTGTCTTGTCACTGTGTGGTTTGAGGTGGGATTTGTTAAAAATATGGATTGTTGTGTGTATTTATTCTACCCAGTAGGTTTGATCAATGTTCTCATTCATCATTGACCTGACCATTTGTTGAACTGTTCTGTTTTGCCTCTAAACTACTCCATTTTGCTGTGGAATTCTTGGGATTGTGTATTCTCTCTTGATCCCATGTTTCTCAAATGCTTTAGTTTTTTCTTTGAGAAAAGAAACCCAAGTGAGTCTGGAGTAATCATCAATGATCAACATGAAGTAATTTTCCTTCCCTATGCCTTCTTGTCTTGATGGTCCACACAAATATATATGAACTAATTAGATTGGTTTCTCTGTTGAAGTAGATCTCTTGGATTTAAACTGTGTCCTGGTTAGTTTTCCTACTTGGCAGGGTTTACACATAGAATCTTATGGCTTTGATATTCTTGGAAGATCTTTTATTGCTCCAAGTCTCCTATGCCACAACCATATTTCATTATGTTTGCTTAGCGGACACTCTTCTTATCTTCTTTCAGTACATATACATTATTATATGTCCTTATGCCTTTAGCCACCACTTGTCCTGAGTTTACAGAATTTATCTTACAATCTTTGGAAGTGAACACCACTTCACATCCTCTATCACACATTTGACTTACACTAAGAAAATTATGTTTCAGCCCATCTACAAGCAGAACATCCTGGGATTTTCTTTTGCCATTACTCAAACTCACCATCCCTTTACCCTTGATTTTACCTGGTTCATCATTCCAAAGGTCACATTTCATGTTTTGGTTTTACTTATAGACAAAAACTTATCCTTGTCTCCAGTCATGTGCTTGGAACATCCGTGCTGTCTATATACCAGGGGTCCTTTTGTTTTTGAGCTGAAAGTATTAGACCACATTTTTCACTATCTTTCTTTTTCCATGCGCTGGCATTTCTAACTAGGGATTTTGTCCTTGGATCTGCTTTGTAATTCTTCAGATGGCAGTTTGTAGTTTTGTGGCCGAAGTTATGACAATTATATCATTCGAGCTCATTGTTCAATGGGTCAAAGTGATATGTGCAACTTTGTCTACTCATTCGCTGTTTAGTTCTATGTTGCAAAGATTGTTTATTTCTTGATTTCCTCAGTTGAATGTCTCTAAACTTAATTTGACAATTTGCAATCTTATGACCAAAATTAGAGCCATAAAAGCAGTAACCATGGAAGAAATTTTGGTACCTGAAGGATGGCCTTCTTCTAGGCATTTGTTGATCCATCTTCTCATATCTTTGTTTAGTATTAGGGATAATATCCCTAATACATGGTATGATTGTCTGCTGACTTGGAACTTGATCATCTTTACTAGTTCTTTGTTTTCTGTCTATTTGTTGCTTGAACCACTTACATAGCCTAAACTAGTCTTCAACAAAGGAGATCTATGTTTCCTCAGAATGTCGTTTAATTCTGTTGAGGCTTTAATGCTTGCAAGATTTTGGAGATACAATGCTTTAAACTTCTCCATCTATTTTCTGGTTTTTACTACCTCTTCTTCCAAGACTTCACATCTTGTATTTTTATCTAATAACTGTTGTTTTAGAATGTCCTTTATTTTCTTTGATTCTTCTAATTCCACTTTTAGCAGGGCAAAGTCTTCATCAGGTTTTTTACTGTATTTCTTGAATTATGTCAACAATTGTTTTTTATTTTTTCTTTTTAAATCCGAGTCTAATGATTTCTTCTAGGGCACTGATCAGTTCTCCTTCCAAGTCAACCACATCTTATTCATCATTAACATCACTTCATGTGTTTTTATTATCATAATCCTCTTTGGCCATAAGAATAAAGTCATTAACCTTATCTTCACAAGAAGAGTCACTATTTGTGTCTCCTGAAGAGTCATCATTGTTTACACATAAACTTTTCTTTTTACCAAATCTCTTGGATTTGTACTTCTCTTCACCTTCAGAGTTTTGGTCCTTCTTATTGTGTGGACACTTAGATGCAAAGTGACCTATCTTTCCACAGTTAAAACATTTGAAGGGCAACTTGCCTTGGTACTTGTCCGATCCTTTATTTAGTCTTCTCACAAATTTTGTTTCAATTTCATCAAGCTCAGAATCCTCATTTTTATCTTCTTTAAATGATGCTTCTCTAGAGGTGGGTTTATCTTTACCTATCACCATTTCATAAGTAGTCAAAGTTATTAGGAGTTGTTCAATAGGAAGATCTTTTAGATCATTGAGTTCTTCTATAGTAGAGACCTTTGGGTTGAACCTATCTGACAAAGATCTCAAAAAATTTTGAACTAAAGAGGGTTCTTCAATTTTTTCACCAAGTACTTTCATTGCATTTACTAGTTCTTCAATTCTCAAAAAGTACTTCCCAACAATTTCATCCTCTTTCATATTTAGCTGTTCAAATTGTAGTCTGTAGGTTTAAAGCTTGGCATCCTTTACCTTCTCATTACCTTCATAATTTCTAATGAGTTTGTCCCACATTTCTTTGGCAGATTCTAAGTGCATAACTTTTAGAGATTCTGCTTCTGCAAGCCCACTCAGAATAGCATTCATAGCCTTAGCGTTGAAGCTGAATTCTAGCTTGTCATCCTTAGAAGCTAGTACAATTGGTTTTACATAACCAGTCTCTACCACATCGCAAACATCTGCACCTAAAGCCATTATGTAGGTTCTCATCCTAACTTTCCAGAAGGCAAAGTTTGTTCCATTGAACATGGGGGCCTTATTGGTTGAAGTTCCTTCATGGATAGTCATGTTTAAGCTCTAGGATCTACCCTTAGATAAAAGGAACCAACTCTGATACCAATTGTTGGAAATACTAAGACAACTGAGGGGGGGGCTGAATAAGTTGTTAGTGTGCTTAAACAATTTTATGCCTATTGAAATATTATTAATGTTCTCCAAGTGATCATCAAGATTATGCAAGTCATGAACAACAGAAATAGTAAACATCAATCACACACATGATATAAACAGAGGCATATATTCACGAGGAAACCCATAAAGGGAGAAAACCTTTTCTTCTTAGAATGATAGGCAGTCTTTTATGTTCTTTACATCATCTATCTTTGAGCACCAACTCAAAATGAGGCTACAACCTCTTCTTTAACAAGCTGCATCTTGTAGAGAGCACCAACCCTCTGATTTCTCTAGCACCCTCTAGAAGGAAGCACCAACTGGATGGAAGCACGAACGTCTAGTTACACAGGCACCAACATGTATAACATAGAACAATGTTTCCCTCTTACACCACCCTACCACCATGGTTTTTCTCGCTACAACCAGATAGAAGATACAACTCCCTGTGTTCAAGCACCCACTTGAAACTCTGAGGACAACAGTCCTCCCTAGCACCACCCTACCACCCTGAGATATAAAACTTTACTTACTTGCCCTGTCTCTGATATGGTCTGTTACAACTCCATGTCTCATCTGCCTTCTTCATCTTCTATGCTTTGTTCCGCTTCTGCATTATTCTGCTTCTGTGCTCTGCTCTTTTTCTTCCTCCACACACACAATACTTTTAGCAATCCAAGCTCCCTGGTCTAATAATAACATAGACATTCTCACCTCAAAACACATTTACAAAGGCACTTTGGCCAAAAGCATCCTAACTCACCAAACTATATGTACATTACAATTGGGGCTAAACCTGGGATATTACATATTGTGATTGAGATTTTGGGTTCTAGATCTGCTTCCATTATCTTTAATCGAGTTGAATAATCCAACAAGTGTATGTTTTTTTGTGAGCTTCTAATTTGATTTACAATAAGCAAAACACTAGAGAACAAGATACCTAGGTGCTAGAGTATTAGGAGATTTCAACAACTAATCTAGGGCACCCATGGTGGGAAGGTTCTATGTCCAAATAGATGGTAAATGCAACAAATGGATGGGATAATAAATTTACCTAAGAGAATGTGGTTGCATAGGTGATTTTGAGGTGAATGAAAAACAAATGCAACATACTAAGGGTAGTAATGCTATGTTAAATGCCAACTATGAAAATATACCCGAAGAGGACCACTTTCCATAGATAAACAAGGGCGTCCATGGTGAATTCTTTAACACAAGTCAACGAGTATGAAAGTGTAATTGTCCTCAAGTAAAGAAAACCAATGTATAGAATTTCAATTTAAAATATACTTGCTTTAATGCTCCTTAGAAAAAAGGATTTCAAATAAAGTATTAAAGTAAGAAACTCTGAGGATACCCTTTTGAAGAGCTCAAAAATATGATTCCAATGACGTAGATGGCACACTAATCAAAGTTTGTATGAGCCTAAACGAGGAAAGAGAAAAATGGCGGTTTTCTATAAAAAGGGATAAATCCCCAAATTCCAACTCATTCGTGCATATGTGTATCCGATGTTGGAGTGGAGGAGGAGGCCCTAAATGTTTGTGTATTGAAAAGGGTATTTTTGAAGTCAATGCTATTGCTAGAGACATTGATTTGGGTGGTGAGGGTTTTTATAATATGATAGTTAACCTCTTTGTAAAATAATTTAAAAGGAAGTTCAAGAAGTATATTAGTGGTAATGTTGGGTCTTTGAGAATATTGAGGACCGCTTATGAAAGGGCCAAAATGACTCTTTCATCCATTGCTCAAACAACCATAGAGATTGACTCTTTCTAGGAAGGTATTGGAATTTATTTTACCATTACTAGAGATAGGTATGCAGAACTAGAATATGGATTTATTCAAAAAGTATGTTAGTGGTAATGTTGGGTCTTTGAGAATATTGAGGACCGCTTATGAAAGGGCCAAAATGACTCTTTCGTCCATTTCTCAAACAACCATAGAGATTGATTCTTTCTAGGAAGGTATTGGAATTTATTTTACCATTACTAGAGATAGGTATGTAGAACTAGAATATGGATTTATTCAAAAAGTGTATGAAGCTTTCTTGAAAGTGTTTGAGAGATGATAAGATGGATAAGAGCACTATCCATGATGTTGTATTTTTTGGTGGGTTTGCTAGAATTCCTGAGCTACAACTATCCTGTAGAACTCGTTGTCGGTCCCCTCGTCATCATCGTCATTCACCCATCCTTGTTCTTGCATTGTTGTTTGCCCATCATCATTCCATAGACGTCGATGCCCTGTTCCCATCGTCCCATTTCTAGTTACAACAATTGGATGTCCCATCTTTTACGAAGAGTTCACCTTGAGCCCATTTCATGATACTTGAATTCATACCCTTGCATAACTACACCAAAGTGTCATTTGTTGTTGTGTTTTTTTCAGTCTTACCCTACACAAAATTCTCCCTTAGACCACATCAATACTTCAATATTGGCTTCTCTATCTGGAACCTGCCACATAGCATCATCTCTCTTTGAAGGAGAGAACAATGGTTCTCAAATGTGCTTAATGTGATGTGTAGGCGAAACCGCAATGCAAACAAAAACTCAAGTTCTATCATGTTCCTTTCAAGAGTCATGATACCGCCCACTTTGGCATAGTAGGCATTATTGCAGTACTTGTATCAGGTTGGAAAACTTATCAGAATTCCTGAATATTCTTTAAAATTCAGGAAGTCAAATGGGCATATCGCTAAGCCCATTACTGCATTGTACAATTATAAGGTATGTCCATGTCCATCATATGATATCCATCACCATCATCTGTTCTCCATCGTCGGGGCCATCCATTGTTTTCCGTAGCCTGATGCAACTGCAATCAATTACGCAGAAGATTGACGGCAGCTTACCAGAGATTGAAGGGACGCAGTGACTTGGATTGACTAGAATCCTATGAGAGCGCTAATGAATTTCCACCAAATATTTCTTTGCTTCCGAGATTGAAAATGATCCCCCATCTTAGACTCGTAGCCTTACCCAAGGATTATAAAAAAAGTGTTTGTAATTTTTTTCCTAGATTTTGTGTCAATTTGTGTCAATTTAATAGTTGCCTTCTATTATTGGAGCACCTAGTATGTTAAGCCCTAATGTTGGCTCATTACCCCTTAATTGGGGCATATTAGATTAGTAATGCTATTTTATTTATGTCGGCTTTAGGCCATTAGTTGTAATTTAGATTAGTAATG